>CABFOQ010049591.1:0-32615 GCA_900660455.1 Gephyroberyx darwinii | reverse complement strand
TGAAGAGTAGGAGTAATGGCATAGCCTTCCTCACACCTGAGGCCTTACAGCTTCCTGTGAAGCGGTGCAGATTATTATTGTTTTCACATATAAGGATGCTGACTGTTCATTAGCTGGTTCACGTTTGATGAAAAGACACAGGGGGCTTCATCTTGAGACGAATCAAATGAAACAATTTTAAAAAAGCAGAAAACCATTAACTACTGTAATGCATAAATATTGACAACATATAGGTCAAATTAATTTTAATACTTTGAAAACTTGTCTGTAGACTGTGTTGCACTTGCTGTATTGTCTAGTGTGAAAACCCCACCCATTTGGCGTTCCATACTTCATACAAAACCAACATATTATTTATACCACGCACGCACGCACGTGCACACATACAATTTCATTGAAAATGCTTAACTCTCATCAAATCACCGCTGATCATTTCTGTTTGTTCGCTGGCCAACTGTTTTTTTATTTCCTATATTTAGTGTTAAAGCGCTCCTTATTATTTAGAGTTTACAAGGTGTATAGAGGTTCAGGTTACAGTCCACTCTCCCCTTATCAACCAAGACGACATATCCTTCAAAAGTACAGATCAAAGTAAATGCTTACCTTTTGCTTTTGAACTCCTCACATTTAGCAATGAAAGTTTGCTTGAATGTTTTCCTGCCGAGTGTCAGTCCCAGTGAAAGATCGAGGACAACCACAACAATGACAAGAACTGTTCCACCTATGATGAGACTCTTGCTTGCCATCCTGCAGTCCTCTCCTGCACGTCAGTCCTCTTAAAGCCTGCTAGGAAGTGTTGTATCACAAAGACTTGTTTCTTACCATTGAGTGTGTCGCTTGCAGTTGACAGACTTTCAGGTGTATTTAGGAGAAACGTTGTATGGAAGAGCGTGCACACCGACTATGCCCACTGGGCTCTGCTCCAATCAGGAGGCTGATTCATTATTTGGTTCCCAAACTGGGTTCCGGCGGTCACCTTGAGTCCTTGAAAGGGTTTCAATAGTGAGTTGGTTCTATTGTTGTTTCACCACTTAGGCACACAGCGATAGTGTGGGCACTTATGTGTCATTAGGTAAATCCAGTCAAATAAAAAACTGTCCAAAGGTCATAAAGTAACGGAAATGCCATAGACTTCGACTATGAGAACAAACATAAAAACTAGAGGCTTCAGTTAATAGGTTCCTTATTTCTATTTTCTAGGATGCAGTATAGGATCTCACTTGGAATGATCATAACAGGTCATAACAGAAACCATTTGTTCTTAAAGCACCTTGCATTATACCATTACTGCATACGCACAAACTGTGAGTGATAGTGCCAAATGGGAATCAAACTCCAAACCTTATCTTAAATGCCAAGCTCATGTGATCAGTACTTACTCGGTTTAGGCAAAACACCTGCAGTTACATTCATATCTGTGTGACAGCATTAGGGCCTTAGGCTTTGCATGCTTTTAGGTGAAATGGTGAATGGTGAAAATATATCAATACAATTTTGGAAACTGACTTTAACAGAAGATTGTACTTACATCTTAAGACATTTCCTTGACGTTTGTAAACGGTGGAAAATCACATCAGGATTTCTTAAATATATCTTGAACTAAATAAACAAAAAGTTTCAACTCCAGCCAACATTTTTTTACATGCTTTACATGGATTTCAAATAATCAAGGATAACAGAAGAAGTCCAAGACCTATTTCCATGGTGGATATAGACAGCAACCAATACGCTGTATATAACCCTTAGAATAGACAAATTACAACTCTAAGACAATAACTTGTATTTCAAGTAATGTTTTCTGCACCAAACCTAAACAACCAATTAGGTACAAATACAATAGAAAAACTCAAATTGTATTGGTCATTCTACTGAACAGCCAGTTCCCGACCTTTGTCTTTAAGGTGATAGTGTTATGGGTCCATTTAGTGTCACGTTGTTTCTGTTTCCATTCATGTGCGCCAGAAAAAGGAGCATAGTCCAACTATGGTTAAAACTCGATCCACATATCTGCACACAAATACAAGATTTTACCCTGAAACTTTGTCAGACAGATTATATTGGACTCAGTTTGGTTAAAATCTTGATTTTGCCATAGTTCAATGGTCCCATTCCACACAGACTTACACGACCAGAGTGAAAACATTACTCTCAGTTGTTTTCATCATAGAGACATTAAGATCCCTATGGTTTTCATATTCTGCTCAAAACATACTCATCTTGTGGTTGGAATGGCAAGGTTGTACATATTATTGTTACCTGGGTAGACTAGGCTTAACAACTCATTTCATACCTACTTCAGACCTAGCCAGCACGCAACCTATTAGTTACGCAAATTATTAGTTAAAAATCATCGAGCATAAGCTTGTACAAAAGGACACCAAAAATTAAATTCATAAGAAACCTCTTACATGCTACGTTCATGTTGGGTGATTCAGTTAAACATAAGGGTCTTTCTGTGCAACAAGCTGTTTGCACATGTCTGGCAGGAGGACTGTTTGGGGTTCTGGATGCACTGAAGGATCATCAGGGTCCTGTAGACAAATATTTTCACCCTGAGTCATTTGTCTTTCCCCAAGATACTCATACTTATAATACTCATATTGCTGCAGAGGGGAACTGCGTGCCACGATATTTACCAAAAAAAAACCCAGTATCTTCTTTATTATTTAGGTGAGATGTTACTCACATGTCGTTGTCTGTGCATGTCCAGCGGAAACCTCTGGACCGCAGAATTTCGATCAGATCCACAATGGATCCTTGACTGCATGACTCTCTGGGGAGACACAAGGCCCTTGACTCTTAGATATGAATGTTTCATATAACATCAACTTATTGTTCCTGGCTGAAATTTGAGTGTTTACTGCATTTATCCTCACTTAAATGGTCCCTCTAGGTTGGTCACCACCTTTATGTTGACATGATCCACCATTTGAGGGTTCAGGCTGTCCAATTCAACACTTCCAAACATGCTACGAGATGAAAAAGATTATTTTACAACATGCTCGAGTACGATTGCATATGCTCTTGATGCTTGATCGCTTTGTCTTACTTTACCTTTTCCTGTTGAAAGCATTCTCAATAGAACCATTCAGTAGTACGGTTACGTTGCCACATGCTGTTTCTGCAAACTAACAAACACACAAATTAAGAAAGTCACATTTGTACAACATTCAAATTGTGATTTTGGTAAAATTTTACACACAGCTGTGCAGCATGGTGCTTAAACTCCACTCGTTCCATTTCGTCATTCAACTCACATTTTGTGAGGCCTGCCTCCACAAGGAATACACTGGATGATCAACACACTCTGACCACTCTGGACAAGAATTGAAATCAAAACCTGCGTATCAAACGGACAGATTCCAGTAAAGAAGCCTTAAATGCAACATAGACAAGGATCAACAGAAACAGAAAGAACATTCTTCTTGTGTCACTATTATAAAACCAAGGTCAAAAATATTTGTGAGGGCGGCTGCAGCTGTTATAGTGGTGATGCTTCCGATTTGAATCCCCCATGAAAACCCCAGCCTGTAGGGATATAACCGATAATCCCCAATGGCGTCTCTACACAGTAAAACTATTCATCAACATAAACATGTGCATTGTGTCAAGCAATACAGTGGTCTCGTTACAAACATACTGACACAGTGCTGGATCTATTTGGCTACATTACTTTACACTGCTGTAGTTGGGCAACCACTGAGTTAGACAACTTGCAACAGTAAAGAAAAACAAGGTTAATATTGTAAGTTGTGAAAATATTAAGCACAAACTTTTATGGTCACTGTGACTTTAGGCATGTCTAAAAGTCAATGTCTTACTATCATGCTTTTCAGTTGCGTTCATTGACCAAGAAAGATGTGGAAGTTATATAGTATTTATTGCCTTTATTACGTTTATTCGTTCTTTATCAAGTTAGAAGAAATGTACCTAAATCTTCCTCATGGCCGCACCAGATGAGGTCATTGAACATGTAGCCCACCAATGTGTCCTCCAGGGTCCAGAAGTTACGGACAACAGCTGCATAGCTGTGCATCAGAGTCCTGGTTTTACTCCAGAACAGGAACTTAAAAACAAGGAGGGGTAAATAAAAAGCTCGTGTGAAATTGTCTTCCTTAATAATACAGTGTACAGCAGAAACTTTTTTATGTTCCAGGAAGTATTTTAAAAATTCCAGACTATATTGCACAATGACATATCCACCAAAATGGATGTGTCGCGTTTTGGAGTGAAACCCTTCAACTGCACTCACCCGATCACAAAGCCAAGTTTGTGGCATTGCATGAAACATCCGATGGTAGTCCTTCACCTTCACATTACAAGAAGACCGTTGCACAACCGTCTCCTCAAACTCTCTCCAGATCTCCTCACAGTCATACCTACACACACACACTCACACACACACACACACACAAACACAGAAATGTACACACATAAGAGAAAGAATGTTTTATTGATTGTTTTTATATATTTATACTGCTAAATGACTGTAATGTAATGTAAAAACATGCTGGATTGGAAATATGATGACATGAGCATAGATCACTGTGCAGTCCATTACCTTAAGCTAGGGTGAACTAGCGTGATATAGTTATAACACCGTCCGACCACAATGTGTTTGATGTTGGGTGTTGTTGGGTGTTGTCCTATCTCTGCTTTCAGTTGATTGGCGCAGAGCAGAATCATTATGGACCCTTTGAAATACAGACAAAGAAACAAGAAAGAACAAGCATTACCTTACCCATTTGGGAGGAAAAGAAAGAAAGAAAGAAAGGTGCATGTTATTGTGTATCACTCTGTGGAGAGGTCAGGAGGACTTACTTACATATTGGCACGCTGAGCATTGCAGAGGACACTAATGGTTTATGGGTCATGATGGTGAAAGTCTCACTGCTCTTCAGAACTGGGCCATGTCTATGAGTGGAGTGAAAGAGAAAGTTCAAGGTGTGTGTGTGTGCGTGTGTGTGCTTGTTGCTGCGATGCGAAGATCAACAAGAAAGACATTTTGTATGAGTTTGTGTCATGGCTCTGGGCCAGCAAACACCCTCCAGGCTCGGAAAACACATGTTTGCTACTGCAGGATTCGATTAAATCTAATCATCCTGTGGTATGTAGTCCCCGCCCACTTTTCTGTGTAGAGCTGTAAGGCTTGGCCCATTGTAAGGCAAGGGCACCCTGCTGAAGGGTGCCATGAGTCCTTGAGCAAGTCACTGAATCCCTACCAGCTCTGTTCTGTACTTGACCCTGTGGTCTGACGTCCCTGTGGAGGAGGACAAGCAAAAAGAGAATTCCCCTAATGGGATGGAGGAACATTATTACATTACCACGGCTGCCAGCGCAGCGTGCCCGGGCACGGTATAGATGACCTAGTGTGAGTGCGTCCTCAGAGACTTGTAATAACAAGCGATGATGCTGAACTTTTGAGAACAAAAAAATCTTCTGTCCACCAATATGGATCAACAGAGTTGGATCTCAGCAACACAACTCTTTTAACTCACACAGATCATGCTATAAATGGTGGCCCTCGAGAAACAGTGACTGTTTTTTTGTGGAAGCCATTATGTTACATACACTAACACAACATATGAATACCCATGTGCAGCTTGGTAAGTCCAGATAATAAAGGAATAGGTGCTTACCATTTCCCGATTCAGTGTTTTGATCCAAAGTCTAGAGAACTGGAGCTTGTTCCATGATGTTTGTCGCTCTGCCCGGTCCAAGCTGCAGTGTCCTGGTGTGGTGTGATCTGATGGACATACACCCTCCTCTCAGGGCCACTGGCTTGAGAGGCTGGTCTTCATTGCCTTCCCAACCCAGAGACAAATCTTAAAGGACAGATGAGCCTTTTTTTCCCAAATAGTAGATCCACATGACTCTCATTATGGTGGCATTAGAAATGTCTCTACACAAAGTAGGGGCTTTTCTCTGGGATTTGGGCTAGAGGCAAAAAATATGATTTATTCATTTGACTTGATCTCCACTGTTTGTGTCATTGAATGTACTGCATTGAAGTAAACTCAGTTTAGAAAGCAACTTTTGTCTTGAAACTTGCATGCAATATTACTTAGAGGCCAGTAGAGGGTGCAGTACAGTGTTTCATTTATTTGAAATGGTGTCAGACGCACCACTGACTGGAAAATGGGGAAATGAGGCACCTCACCGTTGCACTCCAGTGGTTTCAAAAATGAAACCGATTGGCCCCAAGGGGCAGCGCTACAATTAAAGGTCAAAACAAGTTGAAATAAATGTCTATTGATGGGGCCTAAATCATACACGGGGATGACATGTTTACTGCTGTCACGTTTAAACAATGATTGATTACAGAATGATTATCTTATTGTTACTATGAGAGTTATGGATATGAGATCATGTTTTTTTTGGACTGTGATTTCTATTGTGGAAAAATATCAAGGAAATGAACATTCCTGGGCACACTGGCTGACTGACTGCTCCCTCCTATATTGCCTTACATGAAGGCCTCTTTATCCTGGGGTAGGATAAAACATTCTCTTTTTTTATACTCAGCATTCAGAGAAAGATGACAATCCGGGAGGGAGCCAATAACAGGCAGACAGGAGCTCAGACAGATGGTGTCAGGTAACTATACAACTATACAAACTCACTTTCACACACTTTCTTGTGATTGTCTAAATTGGTACTTATAATGTCAAACACATAATGCAAATACCGTTTGACCCAAGGGATGAGATTTAATGTATACCTGACTTTTGCCAAACTTTTCATTAATTACTTTTAAAAAACGATGATTAAGAACTTCTGCCACCGCTCTGTAAGACAAAAGGCTGTCTGAGGTGAAATCTGTGGAAAATCTGCATGAGAAGGCCGTGCACTGCTGTTTTTCGAGTTAATTGCATTGTTCGGCGGAGGACACTGTGAGTGTCATCACAGGGTTGACCCAGTCCATCGAAGGAAAATGCTGAGGTTAAGTAGCTGAAAGAAGGGAAGAAAAGGATGCTGAACAAAGCCAAAATCTCAGTCAGACCCTGGAGCAAGAGAGGATAGCTGATTCTCAGAAGACTGAGCACCTTTCTCTCCTCAACACATAGAGAAACTGAGGTGTGCTCATATTGACTTTCTTTAGATAGTGTCTGGATGACACCACACTACAGCACAGCCAACATCTTTGTCAATCAGCATGCCCATTAAGGGGAATGAGAAAATTTGCTTTAGAATTAGAACAAGTGGAAAGAAGCTTAGCACCAGTTACCTGCATGCTACCTCCTATCAAACAAGTATTTTCAAAATGTGATCATTCCAGATAGAACAAATAATACAGGTCTCATCCGAAAAATAGATAATATTATCCCTTTGTTCAATGTAAAGTGGGAGAAATCATTCTCATTCTCCAACAGGTGCCTGCTGGCTTACCCCGGATCCCAACACTGCCAATCACATGTGTTCCCTGGTAGGTGGCTGCCCTGCCGTTTTTACTGGAGATGCCCTATTCACTATTTCACATAATACTGTAGTAATGACGAAAAGCCAAAACATTGTTTGTATTTGTACAGCACCGATGTTTTAATTTAAATCATCAGTTAATACAAAAGAGAGATATAATAAAAGCAGGTTTGAGCAGCTTAATGACAGACACACCTCTGTGTCCAAGTCCTCGCCAAAGGTAATTTGTATGCAGACACACTCCAGAGATTTGTCAAGGGAGCACAATTTATTCTCACAACCTTTCTCTCACTTCATTTTCCCCTGTCACTGAGGGAGACATTAGACTGCAGTTTGGATTTCTTTTGAATCCAACAGGCTTTTATGTGTCATTTTGGCCTAGATGGCATACTGCAAATGTTATATGGGGGCAGCAAAATAACTGAAGTGGAGAAGGTGATGAGTAACTGGAAGGTTGACTGGAGGAAGGCAGGGGTTGTAGTTTTATCTTCATGGTGCCCAGCTTTTATCATGAAACAGTCGACTTGGTTGACACATTTGCTTGCACTTCTGCACAGAATCAGACATAAAATAGAGTACAGTTCTTTGATTTGTATCCATAGGAGGAGTAGCTGCTGTAAATTATTGTCGAACAAACGGAAACACAATATAGTCGTTAACCATTCATGACTTCAGACCTTTCCGATGACAAAGTTTAACATGGTCTCCATAATTATAAAACTCAAAGCCTGGATAAAGAGGCTGAGTGAATGTGGTCTGGACTCTGTGGATGCAATTCATTGAGTCAGAGACGCTGTAAAACGACAGAATACCTGCTGTGTGATCCAGATATACTCCTATCCTTGATGAAGGAGGGGCTTGTAAAGCAGTATGTTCGTTGTTGTGCCAGAAACTGAAACCATATTCAGAGCAGTCCAAACTCCAGGACATCTGATTTAGTCCAAGGCGGGTGTTGTTGCTCTGGCCTTTCCTGCCAATCCCTTTGTAGGACACTGCTATACACACCTGCTGCCCTCTCCATTCCACCTCCCAGTAACAGCATCCAGACAGACCCTCCCTGCAGAGCACTTCCTCCCAGTAGTCAAATCTGTCTGGGTGGTTGGGGAGTGACTGAGGGTGTTCTACATATGTTGCTTCAGTGTCATCTTCAGAGAGGCTGAGTTCATGATAGGCTGTATTTGGATCCAGGGTGAGATCTTGCCAGTCTGATCAAGGGAAAAGATGCTGTGATGTGATGGGGCTTTCATGTGCATATTGTAAACAGATAAATATATATTGTTACTAGGCCTAATTACATTGTGGTTTCTTTCACTTTGAGATATTACTTTAGTCTATACCAGATCTATAAACCTTATGATGAGGAGTATGATTTTCCATAAAATAAAAGGAGAAAAACTCACACTTAAAGAAATCATCCCTTGTTGCTGGCTCTCTTGCTGCATATGAGACAAAATGTACTTTGAGTGCAGGTAATGTTAACAATTGCAAGTATATATATTATATATATATATATTATTTTTGTAGAATACTATAACAATAGGTTACCATTCTTTGAAGAACGTAGATCTGTCTCATCTTGTTTAGGGTTAGGGTTAGCATGTTAGGGTTAGGTCATGTTCAGCAGCAAATATTTTCCTTCCTTGCTAAATGGGTCCTTGCAGTAATTTCTCAGCTTCCTTAAAGGGGAGGTTACTCTATTGAGAGAGCCAATAAGAGCGGCGCTTTTCCTGTCAGTGGTAGTGAATGACCAATGAGAGTGGGAGTCTGTTTAGTCCCACCCCAAACAGCTGTGGAAGTCAAGACTCTTGGCACTAGGCGCGGAGTCACAATATCGAACGAGAAAAAGGAAAGGACAGGAAGTTTTAGTAGCACATACACATCCAAGTAAGTTAAGAGCTATGGCCATATTTCGTTAGCAAACTAACCATAACGCTTGTGTATTTTTGCTTGTTTCCCTGAGAGCTGACTAACTGAGATTGTTAGCTAACGCCGGTTAGCTAGCAGCCTCAGCTCTGTCAGTTAGCTAGATTGCATACTTGCTAATCTGGTTGGTATTTCCAGCACTAACCGGAAAGCTCACCGGTTTGAATTGTAACTGTCATTGCAACTGTACCTGAATGCAATTGTTAATGTGGCAAATGCTGTAATCTAAGTGCAAGTACCTTGCTTCTTCGTGGCAGGAGCCTGTACAGTCTGTGCATCTGTGGACATTTCTTCGTTCCTTCCCTTATCAACATGACTGATCCTTGGCAAGAGTGCTTGGAGCACTGTGTGGAGGTGACCAAAAAGGCTGGGAAGGTGCGACACTATTCCACTTCACTTTTTTTCTGCATCATAGTACTATCATAGTTCATTAGAAAACATTAGCCCATGTATGTCATGCTATAATGACAATTTGATATCCATAATCTGTCAGAAATACATAATAAACATTGTGAAGATAATGCAGAAAGGTGTTTAGAGCCTAGACCAATGCTATCTGTGACATGGCGTTGCCAACAATTTGCAACTACAATTCAAAACACGTTAGGATGATTAAAACAGCAGATGTAGCCAGTCATCCAGAGAAATCCCCTTGCTGGGTTGTCATTATTGTTTTACTGCCAGATGATCCGTGAGGCGCTCCAGAAGGACATTGCCATCATGCAGAAGAGCTCTCCAGTGGACCTGGTGACCGAGACAGACCAAAGGGTGGAACAATTCATTATATCTTCAATCAAGGAAAAGTACCCAACACACAGGTACTGTGCCTCATCACCAGCAGATACAAGAGATTTTCACTGCTTGATCATAGGGCATTCAATGAAGAATATCTTCCAAATTTTTATCTAGTGTCTCGAACTTGGCTAGCTTTTTTAATTTGACTGGCCTTCCTGTTGCTGAGGTCAGTAGGCTTAGACAAGCTTATATATTTCATTCTACCTGTGACATTAGTCATCTCATTTCACTTTGCTGTATGTTAGAAACAACTATATAGCTTGGAGCCTGGAGGATCCTTTGATATAATATGTGGGCTTTTTGGTGGTTGCTGATATTTACATCTTGTAACAAACTCTAGTGGAACACTGAATGTAAACACAACAGACGGTATCATGGGCAATAGAGCCATGAATAAAATTGTACATGTATAAAAAATAAACATTTGTTTGATTCCCCACTTTAATGTCTTGTGTGCTTTTTGAAGCTTCATAGGGGAGGAGTCAGTGGCAGCAGGCGCCCACAGCATTCTAACTGACAATCCTACTTGGATCATCGATCCTATCGATGGGACTACCAACTTTGTTCACAGGTACTACTTGTAGTTAGCTGGGCATTACAGAGCACATGCCATAACTACTGTATAAACCACACAATGTAATACTGTGCAGACTTTGTTTTGATTTTGCAGCTCCTTTAACTCTATTTTTATACTTAATGAGCTTCTGTCTTGGAATGACCTCCCTGTCAAGGATAATTAGCCTAGCTAGATGAAATTGAACTGATAATAGAAATTGATTCCTCTGTGCTCAAATCCTAAAGGAGTTCACTTAATTACTGCTTTAAGCGTTTTTTTTTTGTTCCAGGTTCCCTTTTGTGTCTGTATCAATAGGCTTCACTGTGGAGAAGGAGGTAGATCTTTTTGTTTGTAATTCAACATGGGGGTTTTTTTCTCTTCACATTGCACATGTCAATGACAGTATCATTTGGTGATGTTATACATATGATAAATACTTTTCACAATGGCTGATGAATAGCGGGTTTGCTTTTACACCTCTGATGTATGGCTTTCTTTTTTTATTCGCCTTAGCCATCCTCCCACACCACATAAGTGAACCCTGTTTCTCTGTGCTGTGCCTTGGTCTCAGATCGAGTTTGGGATTGTCTACAGCTGCATTGAGGACAAAATGTATACAGCACGAAAAGGGAAAGGTGCCTTCTGCAATGGAGTGCCGATCAAAGTGTCCGGGCAAGAAGGTTTCCTGTGCATATTGATATTCACATCAGGGTTTGGTGTTGCAGTCGTAATTAAATCCACCAGGTGGAGTCATTATCCATGAATACACAGCAAGACTGTCATTTCGCCAGCTTGTCCAATAACAATAACAGCTCAAGAGTGATTGTTACTTTGAAGTTATACATCATACAGCAAGACTCTGTGTTTTGATTTAAGTAACTGCATAGTGAACAAGTTGTTGAGTGATCGGTCCCTTCTTTCTTAGATATTACCAAGTCCCTGGTACTGACGGAAATGGGCTACAAGGAGGATCCTGAGCACTTCAAAATAATGCTGGCCAACATTAAGACCATCCTGTCCATTCCTGTCCATGGGTAAACACACACACACATACACAGTAAACTGAACCATATGGAAAGTAACAGTGTGACATACTGGAATTCATAGCAGACATCCTGTCTCCATCCATAGTATCCGATCCCCAGGCAGTGCAGCCGTGAACATGTGTCTGGTGGCATGTGGAGAGGCTGATGCCTATTACCACATGGGTATCCACTGCTGGGACATGGCTGGCGGGGCAGCAATCATCACTGAGGCTGGGGGAGTTATTATGGACATTTCAGGTGAGTCATTGAGAAAAAGTTAACTTTTCAAAGACCACGGTCTGGTTTCAAGACCGTGACAGCAAACATCCACCCTGCTGAAGTGTCCTTATTCTTATCGTAAGTCGCTTTGGATAAAAGCGTCTGCTAATGTAATGTTCTCGGGCAAGATATTGAATCAAGGATCAAGAAAGTCTTCTTCTTCTTCTTCTTCTTCTTCTTCTTCTTCTTCCTAAAGGTGTTACATGGAGCATTTTAACGTCAATAAGTCATTACCACATACGTTTTGAGATGTTAGTATAATTACCGTAAACAAACAAGACCATCACTGAGAAGACTGGCAGCCTCTACCGGATTGGATTTAGTGGGAGATCTGTTGGACTGCTTTATGGCACAAAACAGGAAGATGGCTGCTGTTCTTTCAGCTCCCAGAGCAAGTCTTAAATTAATGTTGATTAATACATTGTAATTATTATTTAGTAATGTTGTTATTGGTTTGTGTCCTTCTTGCTGTTCAAAACAAATGCAACTGAGGCACCACCAGGGAAGGGGGAGGAGCACAAGTAGCAACATCCTCTTTGCAACAGGAAGCCACAGGTTTTATGAGAAATGTGATCCTACTTTTGAGAAACACTAACAAGACCACTGGTGTGAGATGGAGGCTACCAGTCGTCTCGACAATGGTCTCAGTTGTTTACAGTAATTATACTGAGCTATCACAATTACTTTGACAATGATATACAGTATTGATGTTTAAATTGCTATATGTAGCACCTCTAACACACAACTTGCTTAGCACTAGTTACATGTTTACCAGCTGTCAGTGGGAAACAATGTATTAATAGTTCACTACTGTAACTTAACAACTAAAGCTACTATACACTTAGCAAGGCCTACTGCAGTAATGTTACTTCCTCAACAAAGTCCAACAAACAATATTGATTTGGAGAGAAATCTGAAACGTATAAGGCAATCTTCCAGTGCAACTGCAATGAAATGAAATGGCCACAGCAGTAGCAGAAAAATAAATACTAAATTGTGAGTTGTATGATTAATCTAATTCCTTTGTCTCATAATTAACACTCCAATTAGAATTTTACTTTATGTTCAGAGAGACAGAGACGTACCTGCTGAATCTTCTGCCTTTTATTTTTCTCAACCAGGAGGACCATTTGATCTGATGTCTCGGAGGCTGATCATAGCCAGCAGCAGAGCAGTAGCAGAACACATTGCCATGGAGATAACGGAGTTCCCCTGTGGTAGGGACGACACTGAGGGCTAGTATACCTCCCTGCCCTCTTGACCAGCTACACACAGGCACACACTCTTAGCTGTTTGATTTTTAACAGGTCGGGAATCTGTCTTCGCCTTAACAAGAGTGATATACTTACCTCTGAAACCCCGCCCCTGTAGTAACACTTTTAGCTTACTTCATTCACTGTTGAACTTCTTCACTTAGCCACTCGAGGGATCTGATATTTTATTATTTGTTTGTTTTTATTTCGACAATGCAACAAGAATATGACCAAGGACATTGATCACAGATCATTAGAGTTAATGACTGTAATTATTGATGATTATGAAGATTAGGATGATTGAAAATGCACTTGACTCAAAGCATCACACTTCATGTTAAAGACGACATTACTTTATTCCAACAATACTTCAATACATTAGCATTGAAGTAATGTTAATATGATAGTGTTCAGATGACTATTAATCATGCATTCCCTGCTCTACAGCGCTGCAAGGTTTCAGTGCTTGGTTGTAAAGTATGTCAAATTCATTCTTTGTAGGCATATTCTCTAATCTGTATACTAGTACGTAGTTTGCACTAAAATAAATACAAATATATGTACGCCATACACCAATGCCTCAATTTCTGGAGGCTGCTGTTAAACCTTGTACTGTACAACTGCTTTCCTATCACCTAGTGAGGTATTTCATTGCACTGTTTAGAGAAGTTAATGTGATATGTTTCAGTTTCTTTTATGATGTTTGCATTTTAGTAGGGATGTAAAGAGGGCAGCAAATTAAAAACACTGGCATATAAATATCTCATGCTTGTGGCTTTCCTCTTTTAATATGCTCCAGATGGGACAAATTCAAAGTCATTAAATCTATAGAACGACGAAAGCATCTGCATGCATCAACATGCAAGCTGCAACTCAACACTGAAGACACCAAAACAGCATTATCAAATTTCAGCAGTGAACTCGTAGACATAGTAATTTGAGAGTGAACACACCTTTACTGACCAAATAAATGAATGAGCAGTCATGTTAAGCTTCCTCTCAAATACATAAGGAAATCAATAAGCTGAAGACCGGACCAAAAAAACCTCCAAAAGAAACAAAGAGTAAAAAAAATAATAAAAAACCTCTCAGCAACCTCCCATCTCCTGCCTAACACAACATGAAACTCCTCCCCCTTGACAAAACAAAAGCTTTCTATGTTCCTAATCATGAGGAGGTCTCTCATTGCTTTGGAGAGATCAAAAAATGTTTTTATCCTTGCTCTAAACACTTCAACTACATCCTGACATTGGCCTGATTCAAGCATGTGTTTCTGAAAGTTAATTAACTGACTTTTTGTACTGGTGTCATAAAATAAAAACAGACATGGAAAAAACCTTCCCGTTGCAACAAACAATAATAAAACAATAAACAAAAAAAGATTCCCTAGCCTCTGACACTGCATAAAATGTGGAAAACGGTCTCTTAGTGGATAACAACTCTGGATTCAGGACAGCGATAAAAGTATTCACAGCTGTGCCACCATGTAAAATTCTCCATTGCATGTCCACTTAGTGTTGGTGCCCCGAGGAGATAATGTACATGCATAGAGTGGCCTCCAGGCTGGTATGCTGTCTGAAATTGCCCCACGTTTTGCTCTCCGTGGAGTATTGTCCCTTTTTTTTTCAATAGAGGTGCCAGTCTCAGTCTGTCACAATGCTCCATACTTCAAGCAGACCCCTGTAGAATGGTGGCAGGTTATTATCAGACACCTTGCAGCCCTCTGTCTGGAAAAAGAAATCCTACTTGGTACAATATAAGCCATGTCACTACCCTGTAGTTTCTCTCCCCTCTGCCATATAGAGAAACTTATGCACAAAATCGAGATGTAGGGCAGCCTCCCTACTGGCCAGATGCACTAAACCCTGCCCACCCGCCTCCTTAGGCTGAAAAGGAACACTTTCTGACACCCAGTGATGCCTGCCCCAGAAATGTTCAACTACTACTGTCTGAACCTTATCTTGAAGCCCTAATTGTGGATCTAACACTTTTAACATGTGACATAATATTGAAGCTATCAAATTACTAGCAATGAGTGTGTGCCCCCTATACGAGATGCAGGGTACTGTTGACCTTCTCTTTGACTTCAATATCTGAATAGAATGCCTTGATCACAGCAGTGAATCTGAGGTGAGACTAGTATCAAGCCCAACCAACCTAAAGACATCCCAAATCAAGGATATGTTATCCGTAATGGACCGGCCAGGAACACAATAGCATGTCCGTGTGTATGACCACCCCCATCACTTCCCAGAGCCTGTTTTTTTTGGCAACAGGGTGAGGACCACCCTCTTGCAGCTCAATGGCATTGACCTTCACACTATCACTAAAACGTCCAGTAACTCCACTCGATGATGCCCCAAAATGGCTTGTGAAAGTCAACTGGAAGCCTGTCTGTTGTATCTGTATGAACAGAACTCTCACTACAGCCTTTGCCTAATGTCAGTAGGGTGTATAAGTTCTTGGCCTGTACCTGAGCAAAGGAAGTGATCCTGATGATCCTGCTCTGGCCATTCTTTTCCAGTCTAAAGAAAAACTGGGAAGGGGCATCAACTTGGAAGCATGTTGAAAGCTTTAACTAACCAATATCCCCTGTGCCTTGATAGCCAGAAGGTGTGTCAATGCCACCTCTTTAGACTTGTGCACCTGAATTTGGCTTTTGTTCGTCGTGGATCCAGTATGGTATGTTGACACCGGAGGGCTGTAATTGATGGGATTTTCACTTTATGTTCTATATTTGAATATTATGTTATGTTCTAAGATGAACTGGCAGGTAGTAGAAACCGGTTTAGGGCATTTCAACATGCATACTCTTGAGTTATGCAAGGTGTGGCAACAGTGCATATCATGTCTGAACCAGTTCAAACTAAACAACCATCCCACTTCTGCTTTTATTAACTCACACCATGGTTCTGGAGAATTCCACTGCAGTGTCTAATGTAGTTTGGATATACTATGTCTTGAAAAGAGAAATTTTACCATCAAGGCAATTTCAATTACAATGTAAATTGATAATTTCTACTTCAGTACAATTACAAGATGGTGAATACAATGAATGAGCCAATGAATAGAGGTGTCACATTTTGTTTCAGGTCACAACCTCCTCTGCAAAAATAGAATAAGGCTAAAAAACACATCAAGTCAATAATGATCTTAAAATTATTATTGGATATTGAATTTAAGTGTGTTGTTTTGCTCCACTGAGAATGCCTGGGGTTGATTTTATTCATACTTTGATTGGTTTGCTACATTTTTCCACATCCAAACCTTGGATAAATGGTCCCGTCTGTGACCGGCATTCTGTTGAACCTCTTCCACGAAGGCCGCTGTACACATCACCAGGATGCCTGCATGACAAAATGAAGTACGAGACATTGTATTTTTAATGGCACATATTTACTAAAATCAATGAACAGTCTTTGTCTTGCAGCATGTTGCATCTTTGTATTGCAGCTTTATTTTAAGATAAAATCTTGCAGCAAGGTATGACTCAACTGTTTGTGTTTGGTATGATTCATTAGACATTTATTAGATTAAGGGTTTAGAGGATACTCTTTTTCACTCCCTCATTTCTGGGACAGTACTGCAAAGCAGTATGCTTTCAAATGTTGTAAAATAAATGGCAGTATAATGCATACTGCAGATGTACAATGGTGCTTTTGACAGCTTTAAAGGACTATTATATCATGCCCTCTTACTAGCCTGCAGTATCTCTTGGTTGCAGTGCTTCTCTCATGCTAAGACATGGTGCTGCTCAAACAGCTATTGGGGAAGTGAGTGGTTATGACAGATATACATGTAGATTTAGATGTAGATATAGATATATGGTACATCTATGAATGTCTATACAGGAACAAACCCGAAGGAGATCAGGCTAGCCAGTTCTGTCATCTTTTAACACCTTTTTAGACTTTTACATGATTTTAACTATTGTGGAAACTATTTTTGTTTTCTTTCCCCCTCTGTCTACACCATCCAGCTTTAAATGACTATTTTTTAAATGACAGATTTTTAGTGACTTTATAACCCTGTTTTGGGTTGTTATACAATTATTGTTGCATGCATGCATTGTTAGAAAATCTACAATGGCTCACCAAGGGACCTTTCAAAGCATTTTCCAGCAGATGAATACAACAAAGGGACATAAAGTGGAAGCCCAATAACCGTGAAGCTGTCAGGAAATAGGAAACTGACGAAAGCTGTTGTTATACCAGTGTACCAATCCCATGTCAAAACTAAGTCAGGAACTGGATAGTATCATTTCATTTCTGCAATGTCTACTTTTACCCTTGTACATTTTTGTTATGGTGGTATGGTTTAGGGAATACAACCATTCCAGTTTTAGTGTTATTATAGACCTAATTGATATGAACTGAAGAGTATTGAACTTTCCATACTGCTTTGTTTAGAATTTGATCACTTATCATATGGTTGCATGTAGAAAATGTGGCATAGACACATAACCGGGTGTGTCTTGATGACACCTCAATCTATTATTCAGTTACATTGTGGTAACCAACAGTATTAGGAGGCCACTGAGAATTTTCCATAGACTTAGATTGTTGTGATTTCTTTCACTGTAAATTTGGCATGTTGTTGCAAGTCTGTTTTTTTCCTCAAGGTGGCTATGAGGAAATGTGTAAGGGCGGTGCTAGTACTTTTCCCACTCTGTCTCAGGGCAGATATTTTATAGCTACCCTCGAAAGGGTAAGTTATAGTTGAGGATCACTCCAAGAAGGGAGCATCTGAAAAGCACCTCTGACGACCCCACCTGACTTTTGAAGGTTAGATTTTCTTTATCCTTTCAGCAGTAAGTGGATCATACAAGTATCTGGAGAAAGAGTTGTCCAATATTTTGGGTTATTATATCTGAACTCATCACTAAAGAGATAATGCTGTAGGTTGGTTGGTTGATGGTAGGTTGATGCATTTAACATATAACAAAGATGTTAAATGCATATTTGTTATATGTTAAATGCATCAGATAATGCACATGCAGTATAGTAATTAAGAGCTAATACAGCGTGTTCTAGTATAACAGGCTTCAGCGGGTTTGAGGGGTGGGGTCTTGTCCTATAAGTACAGGGCATCTGCTCTGCAGATGAAAGCTTTTATTATTTGTACTATTGAAACCAGTTTAGCTTTGAGCAACACTAAACATGATGCAATCTTTTAAGTGACTAAATTTCCAAAAATGAAAACTGACTGGACTGTTGCTCATGGTCAAATATCCAGATGACACTCCCTCCAAAAATAACACCAACATCAATGATTCTTATGGAAAGCATATCTAGATTGATAAGAGTTGCAACGCTTAAGAAGTCTAAAAATCTGTGCCTTGTAGTGGTGCTGTCACTGCTCAGGAAAAAATGTTCTCACAGGACAGATGCCAGCGGCACGGGAAGTATTGTGTAACATTCTGTTCTAAGAGAGGTGTGCTAAGCATGCAGTTTTTATAATATTGTTTTGTGGGCCTCAGGGAGATGATGATAGGGATGTCACCACTTTTATGTCAATGGGATATACCTATCCTACTGCCTAGTGTTTTATATTGTATATATTGTTTTTATATTAATATAGTTGAAATAAATATTGACTTGATTGTTTCTAGTTGTTTCACATTTGCTAATTATCTTCCATTGCATTACTTACGGATGGCTGATTTAAACCTCTACACTTTTAAGTCATTGCTGCACTTTTATATGTTGTCATTTTTTTTTTTACAGGTTCTCATTAGCAACTACACTGTAGAGAATAAAATGTCTGACTGGCAGGAAGCATTCGACCATGCTATTGCTGTGGCGAGGAGAGCCGGGGACGTAAGTCTGACTGTCAACACTCATCATGTCTTGGGACACACTGTCAAAGCCAAAAGTTGCAAGACTTCCTTCTCCTGAGGGCTTTCATGATGAAATAGATGATTTGGGTTTTTTTGTCAGAAGACTTAACCTAACCTCACGACAGATGTTACAAGAAGTAACATGTACCAATGATGTTCCACTTGATCAGGAAATTAGAGACGCCCTGCAGAATGAAGTGAAAATCACCACCAAGAGCTCCTCTGTAGACCTGGTCACCCAGACTGACCAGAGGGTGGAGAAAATCATCATCGCTACTGTTAAAGAAAAATTCCCCACACACAGGTTAGACAAACACATACATCTATACATCTACGCATACATGTGTGTACAAAAAGACACACACATGCATAGTGACACACACAATAATGCATATCATTTCTTATTGTTTCTGATTGGTCCCTTGGTTCTTCCATGTTCCAGTTTAATTGGGGAGGAGTCAGTGGCAGCTGGGCAACCGTGTGTATTTACCGACAACCCTACATGGATCATAGACCCAGTGGATGGTACCACAAACTTTGTACATGGGTAAGATCTCAGTGTCTTTTCAGTGTCTTGCTGAAGGGCACCTCAGCAAGACACATTGCTATTCACTTTCTGGCTCGCCCTCTTGCGGTACAAAAACTCTTATTATTACAGCATTTGCATGGTGATATATTACCTCTTCCTCACACATTTCTGTTGGAGATTTGCTCCAATTAGCTAGTTTACTAGTCTCTATTGGGAAAATGTGACTTTCCTCGCAATTCCTACTGGTTGCCGATAGAGATCGGTAAAGGTCATAAATGACAATGCCCCTTTAATCTAACACACTGACACTCATGAAACTACTTATTCACAGGTTCCCATTTGTGGCAGTGTCTATTGGCTTTGCTGTCAATAAACAGGTACGTCAAATCAACTAACAGAAAAGCATCAAATGAATAAAAGCGGATCTAAAACACGCCACTGTGTATGTAAGCTTATTAGATGCTGCTTGAAGAATGACGTGTGTGTTTTCAGCTGGAGTTCGGTGTGGTGTACAGCTGCTTGGAAGACAAGATGTACACAGCAAGGAAGGGAAAGGGAGCTTTCTGCAATGGAGAGCAGCTGCAAGTGTCTGATGTGACAGGTATCGTCAGAGATAACGTGATGTCTGTGTGTGTGCGTGTGTGTGTGTGTGTCCATGCCTTTACAATTAGATACATTGTCCCACCTGTCATGCAATATAATAGTTGCACACTGTTGTTCCAGAAATCAAAAAGTCCATGATCATTTCTGAGCACGGATGTGACAGAGACAAAGAAAAGGTTACCAAGATCTTCACCACCATGCAAAAGATCCTCTGCATCCCTGTGCATGGGTAAGTGGCCTAGCGCTGCATACAGGGATTCATTACTGTACAGATATTTTGTCAGGCACTCAAGATGAACAATATCCTTCGTTTTTGTTCCATTGGCCTGTCCTGACAGGCTTCGTGGGTCAGGGACAGCTGCCACTAACATGTGTCTGGTGGCATCGGGGGCAGTGGAGGCCTTCTTTGAGATCGGGATCCATTGCTGGGACATTGCTGCCGGAGCAGTTATAGTCATCGAAGCCGGAGGAGTATTACTGGATGTTGATGGTGCGTAAAAATGCTTCAAAGTCTCTACTAATTATAGAGCATCAACTGATTACGCAACATTATACTGATTATACAACACTGGTTGTGATTGTCAAGTGTTTACAACGAAGAGAAATAAATGAGAAGGTGATTAATGAATGCTACGGCTACAAGCATGATTTGCGAGCATTTTTGTAAACACTGACTACAGGTAAAACCCCTATAATGAAAAAGCTTTGTTTGGCAATTTAGGGGGACCGTTTGATTTGATGTCTCGAAGGATGGTTTCAGCAAACAACAAGACTATTGCTGAACGGATCATCAAGGAAATCGATGTATTCGAAGTGGAGAGGGATGACACTCCGAGGAAGAAGAAATGAGAGAATGCTTACACCTCTTTACACTGAATCTTTTCAGTAACGCATGTTTGTTCAGCATTAAATACCAGTCTGTATGTTTTTATAATGTACATTCACTGCAGTACAACAGCAGATTAAACATCTACTGCCACTTGTCCCCAATGTCCCCAATGTCTTCAGTGCAAAACAATGTTGTCTCCCCGCACAATACATTCCTACGACATGAATGAACCACGATAGCTGAACCTCAGAAAAGAACAGTTTTGTGTCTGAATAAAGCTACTGTGCAGTAATCACTGCTGATTGTGTTCATTTGCATACTGGATGTGTTTCAGAGTACAATGGAAATACATTTTAATCACAGGAAACAACTTCAATCACCAATTATAGCAACCTAAAGGTTACTCTTGTTTATCCTTCTGTCATTTCTCTGTCAATGAAATATTGATTGAAGTGGAAGACGGCTATAATTTTGCACTTAGCATCAATGTGCATTTCTGTGCACCGGCTTCATTTGCAAATGTACATGTGTACACATGCATGTATGTATGTCTAGTGTGTGTCTGTCTGTCTGTCTTTGTTTTATTCTCTTATATCATACAATTTAGATGCATTGTTCAGCAGGTGAATACCACCAATCTAGATGTTTATGTTACTTTAATTTGACACACATTTCGACTCTACCGTGGCCTTATGACCACAATAGATTGTGAGAGAAACCGATCCAATCATACAGTGATGGTTATTTTGACTGGGAATCCAATCAGTCAATCTATTTCCCCTCCCATCTCATATGAGTGTAACGTGTAATTATCTGACGGCAGTGAAATTCCATCAGCGTAATTGCCCTCATTAGAGGCAGCAATTCTTAGCACTAAGTGAATGCTGGCATCATTTTTTTAAACACTGGTCTTATAAAGCGTCATATAATTGACTTATATACTTATAGTATAATACTATAATGTTTAGGTACAGTGAAGATTTTGCCTGAGAACCTAAATTCAGCTACATTCCTGTTTTCATAATTTATGATAGTGATTTTACTAATTACCACTAGAGGTCAGTAATATATCAGAAATACAGGATGTGATCTTCAAGAAGCTCTGTTTACTTTGGTCAATGAACATGCAGTATTCTTTTTATGAGTGTTTGAATTACTATTCACTAGCAATGTGAACTAAGTCTAAGTTGCAGTCATAATCATTACAGTTTAATGACAGCATACTCTGAAATCCCTTTATGCTCCATCAACGTTTTTCTAGCCTCAGGATTAATAAGGAGTGATAAAGAAAGTGACAAGCCTCTGTTCTGCTCCGTTCTACTTAATATCGATCTCTAAATTAAGTACTGGCCAGCACACAGGTAAGAAAATATGTGGCAATTGAGAATGAAGGTTTTGAGATCAGTCACAAAGAAACATTACAGAATGGGGGGACCAAGCTGAGAAAAAATATGACCCCAAACATCAACAGCAATGAGAAGAACAACAGCCTTGAGAACAGCAGCAGCAAAAATAATAACAGGAACAACAATAGCAACAACAACAACAGTAGGAACAACAGCAGCAGCAACAATAGCAGCAACAACAGCAGCAGCAACAATAGCAGCAGTAACAACAGTAGAAACAACAGCAGCAGCAACAATAATGCCAGGAACAACAACAGCAGAAAGAATAACAGCAGGAACAACAACAGCAGCAACAAAAACAGCAACAACAACAGCAGCAACAAAAACAGCAACAACAACAACAGCAGCAACAAAAACAGCAACAACAATAATAGCAGCAACAACTACAGCAGCAGCAGCAACAACAACAGCAGAAGCAGCAACAAATCTAGCCCTGATACAGGACCCTTTGGGAGTCTTTCATCATGCATGTCTTTCATCATTTACTGCACAAAAGTCAGCGAGCCCGATAACGAAACCAATTCGTCCAATCCAAGATGGCTGACTCTTCTTCGAAGAAGAAAGACTCCCAAAGGGTCCTGTATCAGGGCTACAACACTAGCAGCAACAACTACAGTGTATTTGAGGTCAGATGGGGTCAAACAAGCAAGACATGTGATTTGCCCTAGAGCCTTAGGCATGTCACCCATCAGTACAGAAAAGGTGTGAGAGAAAGAGAGAGAGGCTTTCACAGAGACGTCTACCTTTCATCCTTACTGTGTGAGTATGATGTCTATGAACGCTTTTGAAGTATTGCTTTTCAAGCATGAATACCTATGTGTCTATAATTATGTTACTCTACACCTGCCATTGCCGGATCTCTCTGAAGTGCAGATGAAGTCTATGGTGTTGCGATGGAAATGCTGTGTGTCTTTCAAATGACAAAATGAGTTTTCTTGATCAGAGATAAGACCCCATTCCACAGCACGGTGTATTCACTAATACTTTATTAGATGTGTTGTGTGAAGCCTTTTTTTCTGAGTGTATTATGTATTACTGGTAGACGTGGGTCAGATAGTACTTGCAAATAATTCTTAACATTTGCTTGAACCTGCCTGCAGTACCAGATGGGTGGTGGTTGTCCCGTAGGACAATACAGCAAATGCCAGAAAGGTCATACAACCACGGGAAGGTATTTGAAAGTCAATTTAGCATGCTATCAGATCGAGGTCATGGTCATCGTGCTGTATATGCCAACCATTTTATACTCCCAAGAAAGAAATCGTCATAAAAAATAATTGTGCAAATGCTACCGAGCTAGTTGGAGTTGTGTTGAGTAATATTTGCTGCCGCTGTGTTAGCTGAGTTTGTATGATACCTCGAGATGGTGTCTAAAATTGACCAGAGGCTATTTTTTTTTCACATGAAAAGCAAAACAAAATTGTATGTAACTGAAAGCTCATAATAGTTACGGCAGTTTGAGTGTACCATTAGCTCTCAGTCGGGATACCTTGGGAGACTGGAGCACAAGAACACCTGTGAAAGAAGAAGACAATGGAAAGAAGATAGTATGAAAGGAGAGAGAGAGAGAAAGAGAGAGAGAGAGCAAGCAGAAAAGCCCCCAGATATCCACTAAGAGTCTACCTTTCTGGTTCAGTAGAGCCAAAAACAAAGCAGGCAGCAGGAGTTTGAGTCTGAGGTTGCTTTCGGGTCTAGGGTATGAAACCATTAGAAATAACAATACACATAATCAAAGGGGAAAACCAGGAAACCAAGTAATGATGTGCTTGTTATCATTAGCCCGCATCATTATCGCTGGTGTTTCATTGTTTCAAATTCTACACAATGCACAAACGGTTATATACAGTACAGATCCCTGTCTGTGATTTCCAAGGGATTATACAGAATTTGAGCTTCCTGATCTTCACCGTTCCATTTCTGTAGCTGTGTGCTTTTTCTCCCTACTGCTTTTATGTCAGTCAGTGTAAGCCATGTTATGCAAAAACATCTGAGGCAAAGGCAAAGCCAAAGAAATTAGCTTGTCCTGGCCAGCAGCCATATTGACTTGGGGCCCCGAGTCCCAGTTGTTTCCGATGCGCTTTCAAGCTAATAAAAAGTTAAGACACATTTCATCCAAGCGTGTTTTCAGCTGCATTTTTGACCAGATCATTTTTTTTATAATCCTCCTTGAGGAAATGAGTGAATGGTCAAGCCAATTTAATGAAATCTAGACTTTTTATGAGACGTGTGTGTGGATCTTGTCAATCAAAACCTATATACACAAGTGTACGTGGAATCAGTAGGGACACCAACCAAACTCACTCCACGATATAGACAAAATCAATGGTGATAATCCTCAGTAATAGCCCTCGGAGTCATCCTTACATTTATGTTAACTGCTTTTTTGTCCCTTCAGGATTCCCTCGACATACTAATGTATGTCAAGTGGTCTATTTCCTGAGCAGTCTGATCAGTCTCCTTTGTCTTGTCTGTCCATCATTATCGATCCCTGAAACACACACTTGGTCATTGCTTTTTAAAACCTGAGATTTAATTACATCTGCAGAGGCTGTGCTTTTGTGAGCGTACTTTTGAACGTTTGCTCTCCGTCTCAACAGCCAATATTGTTCCTTGTCACCTGTCCAGACAGAAGAGAGAACGAGACGTTAATGTATTCTGGTCTGGAGTTTTAAGAGTGAGGGTTTCAGTATTTGCATGTATGGACATGATCACAGTAAATCACTTTCCTACAGCAGCGTCTTACCCCTCTAATGCATTGGTCTATCTTCACCGATTTGTCTGCCATTCAAGTTGTTTGAAATGTGAGGATGCGGAATCAATAGGCCTGCCTGGTGCTTGTGGAGGCGTTAGCAATTAGCAGTTACAGCTTCAGACTGGTGGCAGATGGATCAAACTGCAGCGGGGGAAGGTTTCCTATTAGACACTAATTTGACAAATAACCATGCAAAATGTGCCGCTCTTGCTTTGAACCTTGACTTTTAATCGATGGGATTTGTGGAACTAAAGAAAGTTGTGAAGTCTAAATGGAAGAATTAAAGGCGCAATTCGCCCTAAAATTCCACATTGTAATTTTTTAAAACCAACCGCATTTAAACTCCCCTTCCCTTTCCTCGCAATTTCCATCAGCCTTATCTCAAAACGGGATACTGTTGCCCCGGAATGTTTCCAAGTAGTCAAATAGTCAGGGAACAACTTGTGATGCAACAGCAGCCATTATTTAAACTACTTCCTTCACTTACTTTTCTTATTTCTATCGGTGTTTTGGTTTGGCGGCTTACAACCATGCTGCATAACATTTTCATTTGATGCTATTTTATGTGAACGTCTATCCACAATGACAAAATGTGGACATTTTGTATTAGCAGTGAGGTCTTCTGAAATAAAAAAAAAAAAAAGAATGTCAACCATCAACTCAGCTCTTGCGTGGGTGGGCTACGAGGCCACCGGCTAGACCGCGTCACCTTGTGTCACCCCATGTGCCTGAAATCAGTCACCAAGTCCCCCAGCCCCAGAGAGGAAACGCAGCATAAGAGGGGGGGGGGGTTATTACACACGAGGAGGAGTGACCGCAGCTTGGGGAAAAGGGCAGCCCCAAAGGCAAAGCACCCATGCATTTGAATGCTCTATTGCACCAACACACACATTTGCATATTTGGGCACTTCCAAGTCACCGGGGCATCATGAGTCACTCCCCAGTGCCGCGCTGTGTTGTTACTAGTATGAAACAGGAGGGGTATTAAGCTTGTCTGAATGCAAGGCCCTTCATGAATCTTTAAAGACATTGTGTAATAAGCAAAAAGGAGAAAGCAGCAACATTTCACTGCAGAGCTACATTGCTGTTTTGTACGACGGCAAGGCTTGTCCACAAGGAAATACCTGACAGAGCTCCAAATCGTGAAGAAGACTGACACCAGTACGAATTTAAAAATTGCCAGTTAGAGTGTAGAGAGGTTGTGTGTGGTGTGCAGTGAAGCAGCCCCTCCATGCTCTCTGCCTCTTACCTACCTCTCATAGATCCTGTAATGGATACGGCCTCTAAAGGATTTAGGGCTGGCCAGGCTGCTCACCTGTTAAATAGGGCTTGTTCTTCAGTCCATCCTCTGGCAAACTTTGAGGTCTCTACAGCTAGCGAATGATCTAGGGGTTGGTGGGGGATGTCGGTTGTTACTCGGCGCCGTGCTCTACGCATGCACGGCGTATACAAAAGTCATTAAATCTGGATTCTGACCTTTCACAGAGCTTTGACAGTTCAAGAAAACACAGCTGCGTATTCAACAGACTTTTTTTTTTTAATGAATGTGGAGTGTTTGAACACTGGTATCCATGAGTGCACTGAATCAACACAAAGCAACGGGGAATCGGTGTGTAGTCATGCACTCACCAACCAAGGTTATTGTGAGGATTGTCTGGGATAAGAAAGAGCACAGAGGAGCTACAGGAATGAAAGATTTTAGTCTGCCAGTTTGTCACAAAAGCAGTGTGCTCCTGTGCGATAGACTGGCAGACCGTGCTACCGCTGTATCCTCAGGGACACACAGGCTACTGTTATAGAGTCACATTTCTGAAAAGCTCCTCTCATTTTCTGAAGCAAACGAGAGAGAGAGCGTGCGAGAGAGAGAGAGAGAAGCCACTGGTACCGAGCAGGCATGCTAAAGTCTTGTTAGGCTGTTAGGTGTCTGTGAAGGTTTACGGTCTGTGTCAAACAGAAAGTCCACAACCAACAACCATAACGTGGAGGATAGCAAAAAAAATGTCACACTGAGCAGACTCTCTCAGCACCTGTTGGATATCTTGGGAAAACTTTTTATATGGACAGCTACCATCTAACGCCTGGGCACTGTAACAAGAGAAGAGAGAAGCCCCCCAAAATTCACTTGGCACTATGGGTAGGTAGTCATGAGGTGTGTACACCCTCTGAAACTGATCAGGTTATCTTTAAATTGAAGATAATGATTTCTTCAACAAGGTGGAAAGTGGAAAGTCGATGAAATCACTGGACTGGATGTTTGGTGTTTTGTTCTTGTCATTTTTAGACAAGTGCCTATTTCTCCCTTCTGTATGCCTATAATTGTAACAAAGTGGCTCGGATGTGGATGGAATTGAAATGAATTGAATTTCAGACTTCTGTCGTCTGTAGCCACATTCCGGTTCCTGATCTGAGATCTGAAAGTCCAAAATAGGCATATTAAATTGAAAATTGCATTTGTCAAAGGTTTCAAGGTTTCAAAGGTGTATTTGTCACACAGTCATAGTGATACAAAAGTGCAGTGAAATGCATAGTGGTGTACTTGATCACTATGCTACTACCACTACTATCATTAAGGATTTTGAAATCCACAGTGTTGCAGTGTATTGAACACTGCGGAGCATCTCTTACTCGTATTGCATAGTGGTACTAAGTTTGTAAAAAAACGTAATATTGTGAAGTATTGAGAAACAAAAATAAAATTAATGTGAAAAAATCAGTGTTGTCACATCGTGTAAAGTTTTTCATAAAACATTGCCCACACAATGCATGTTGCTCTAGTATCATGGCCTCGGTATCCGCCAATGAAACCCATTGGGTGCAGACTAAGTGTTGAGGAGAAGGTCACCCCAGACCAGAGGTCACCCTGAGAGCCAACAGGAGCAGGATGGTACCCCACCGAAGAGCTAATTTCACTCTGTGCCCTGCTGCTGTTGCTTGGATACTGTGCAATCTTTATAAATTCTAATTAACAGTTTTGTGATTCACAGGCTCTCTTGTTAACCTCTCTTCCCCCAAAGTTGCCAGTCTATTATGTTTTATGAGCTGCAGCCATTGCTGTGATGCATTGTAAATTAAAGATAAAAATCACATTTTTTCGGAAAACGCGGCCTCAATTGCATCCACCGAAAAGTCCTGCTTGTGGGTGGATCTGCCTTAGAGGGTTTGTGCTCGAACAACCTCTCCGCAGATACCACTCTCTTGCTTGTTAGTTTTAATATTAGAACACCGTGTGATCATATAAATCACTGCGATGGATTATTTCACCGCTTTTCGCAAACAGTAAAACTCCTCTATATTTCCTGAAAGCTTGAATCGCACCCCTGGGACTTGAGCTCTTTTGGTGATTAGGATAGCTGAACTCTAACAGAGTCTGCTCTTTGAATTAAGTCCCCCTCCCCTTCCGACAGGCCTCTCGCTAGGCTGATCTCGCTAGGCTAATTGGCCTTGGGGTTGGTGTGCAGTGTTTACCAGCCATCCTTTGGGAGGTAGATGAACCGGTAGAGGGGAAGGGGTACTACAGCTCCTGTACCACCTCAGGGCATGGGCCGCTAGTCCTTTTTAAGGTCCCCTGCTGCATCTGGTCAGAACCTAGACTTGAGCCATAAGAGACAAACTTGAACTCTTCATTGCGTCAAAGTGTCAATTAAAACCAATATATCCTGACCATTGTTTTCTGTTTATTTGTGAACTTCTCAGGAACTGAAAGGACTTGTTCTGGTCTCTTTTCGGTTTAATCTGGCTTTGAGTGCAGCTAGATTGTTAGTTGTTATGAAAGGTGCATACTGATGGAGAAAAGTTGTTGCCTCGCAAATGCATTAGGATCACATTGGCTGTAAATGAACCAGACAGTCATGCTTTAAAATGGGCATTTGTTTCAATTATCGAGATAGAGATGTTTGTGACGCTGTGTCACTCTATGCTTGCCTTGAATTTTTTTTTTCTGATTTGGACGCCAGATGGGAAGCATAGAATACAGAGAAAGAGGCCATGGATGTGCTCATGGCGTATGGCATTCACAGTTGCTGACAGACAAATCAATTACAGATAAATGCCATGTGCACCCAAAGAATGCTAAGGCATTTCAGTAGTCTTTGAGTCAGTCTAAGTGGCACACTTTGAGTGTCTTTGACCAGTGAAGTAAATGTCTCTGAAAAAATCCAATAGTTTTTGTTTTAATTTCATGATGAAACGGTTCCTTTAATTAAACCACTAAGAAACTACTTTTAATCCTCTTCCTACCACGCATAACTGGTGAGTATATCTAGGAAATATGGATGAAATTTCTACAGACTCAATCAATGCACAAACAAAACTCACTGGAAGAAAGTCTGCAAAGTAATAAAATTGTGCGACTCTGTCCCATGGGATTTGTGCCATTCTCCAGTAAGCTCTTGGTTATGATATTTCACAGAAAGCAAGAACACCGGATCCTAACAAGAATAGCACCCTAATTTCAAATTAAAGGTTGGAGAATAAGTTTTGGATGAATAACAGCCAAGCCTTGGCTACCTTGCGATGCATAATTCTGGGCTGTCTTTCCTTGTTTATGTGAGGGTTGAGTCCACTTTCCTGTTGCTAATACCCAATTAGGGAGATGATTATTGATTCAAGTGTTGAAAGTTGACCGCTAATCTCCCTTCTCCCAGGATGAGACGATCAATAGGTGAGTGTAATAAGCAACCTGGTTTCTCTGTGCTAATAAAATAGGATTACATTTAAAGTGGGTACATATTTGTAAAACAAAAGGATAGGGGATTTGGTACATGTACACATCTGGCTGTATTTACTATATACTCTATATATTATATATATACTCTACTATATTATATTATGCTACACGCTCACAGTGTTTTTTCTGATATTGGCAGCAGTTGGCTGTTAGCAACTGGTAGCAAGGTCAGAGACAGTTCACACATTTCTACCAAAACCCACGAGCACTTCCAAGTCCTCAAGTTCTGTTGCTGAAAAAATATTACATATATATCCAGATTAGTGATCAAATGAATAGGGTTATTCAAAACCCAAACCTTCCAGTTCTGCCATGGTGGCACTGTAGGCAGCTATATAACCGATGCCTTCACAATGAGTCTGATCCAAAACAAATAAACCCACCTCACAAGCCTATTTCTTGTGCTTATATTTCACTTTTAAGACCCTTGGGTGCTCATAAACAAATGTTAATTAAGAGTTAAGGTAAGCTAATGCCACCAGTGGTCACACAACAGGGTGATTATCGCTAATTACTTCCAGAGGGCAATTTTTCCCCTTCCACTTTGTTTCGCCAACTTTATTATGATGAAAGTGGCTCATGAATGAAAGACTGGGAGCGTAGCTTGTTGCTGACCCATCAAGGGCAGCAAAACAATCACACAGAGCCATCGCCATTATTGTAAACAGGAATTTGCTCTTCAAGGACAATACAATTGTTCTTGACACATAGGTCACATACATATACACAATGTGTTGCCTTGATTAGAGTTAACACCTCAGACAGTTTGTTGGAATCTTTATTTAAAAAGGAATATCACCAGATTTGATGAAGATACCATGCTAACCTTTAAGGTGTCACTTTCCTCTGAGAAGATACTACATTGTGCCATAATACAGTCTCTGAGGAACACTTCTTCAGACCCTGAATCTAAAAACACAGGAAATGTGTCTTTTGGGTGAGTTAAACAGCGACACATCTACTAAAATGGCTACCAAATGTCTTAAATGCCAAATAGGTGATTTAGGTGAAATAGGTGAATGAATTCCTATGAAGTCAAAAATGACATATGATGTACATTATGTATCAAACGTTTTATGTATCATTGTTTTTCTGAATGAAAGTGCACTAAATGGCTAAATCACTGCTTCTGGAAAGGTGCCGACTGCATCTGTGTCGGAGTTACTTAAAAGCTCCCACTCATTTTCTTCAGTGAGATACTTGAGTTGAGATACTTTTTTTTAAACAGGTTTTTGCATTTTAGGCATTTAGCTGATGCTCTTATCCAGAGTGACTCACAATTAATGAACTGGTAGGGGTTCAGTGTTTTCAAGGACTTCCACAGGACACACTGCTGTTAATGAGCACGTTGGCTGCTGCAGGAATCAAAACCTGGTGGTCCTTCTAATCACTAGCCCCCCCTCGCCGCCTCTTACTTAAATTGGTGTAACGGAGATCTCTACAAATGATCTTTATACTGTCAGTGAATGCTTCCAAGTGAGCCACTTCAACAGGGTTAGCTCGCTCTTTATCACTTTGCCAACATCAGTGGAGAGTCCTTGCAGGTACGCTCCTGCAAAACTTTCCCCGCTCATTTGCAAAGCTAGGTCAACCTTATGTAAAACAGATGCATTACGAGTGCTTTGGAGGCCCGGAAACAAACATTTTCCCCTCCTCCCTTCCTTTTGACAGGCGAGTGACAGCTATTTAAATGCAAACTGTCATTAACAAACACAACCCCGCGCGACACCTGCTTTAATCACGGCAACAAAGGCGCAGCAAGTGGCCGAGTAGGAGCCCTCTCTCCCTGTGAAATTCAAATGATGGGGCGGTGCAACATACAAAAACAACAACATCAAAGAATACGCTGTGCAGAGGGGGATATATGTTGCACCGGGCGCCTCCGAGCACCCGTGTGAATCAGTTCCATTTTTGAAGTGATTAAAGAGAGAAAGATCGAAAGTCACGGAATCACTTACCCTTAAAATGATATGAAATTGTAGCACTTTACTTGAAGCCTGCTTTTTTTTATCATGTCAATAATGTCTGCAGAGGAGCTTTATCGCAGTTTCATCCCAGCCAGCTTTCACTAGTGTTCATGTAACATTTATGCCATTTTCTTTTTACATAGATGGGGAATGCTGCGCCCACCTTCTGGCCAGGAATATAAAAATATCCCTCATTGAAACCAATTCTAACTGAATCACAGTACTGGGAATGTTGACCTCTGTTAACTATTAGTAATGTTAACAGCACTGCAGTACCTATGTTTGGTCTTGGTCTCGGGTTGGGGCATCTGACTCTGACTCTGATTTGTCTTGGTCTTGGCCCTGTCTTGGTCTGTTGAAATTCTGCCCAGTCATAATTCAAATGAGGAAGTAACTGGGCTGTAACATCCCACACGCCTGCCAAATTTGAATTTGAATTTTGAGGTTACACATATAAATTTCAGCAATATCTTTCAATCAGATGTTACCAAAGCACACACACACACACACACACACACACACACAAGTCGTTTGTCGTATTGTAGGTTTTAGTTCAGCCAGTCAGAGACATAATATTTCTTATACTCCACTGTCCATTCATTTTCCATTGGTGTGTGTCTACATAGGCTTCATGGATTCAGTGACTGCTGCTACCCACAAACACAATTCAAGGGACCATGACAGTGTTTTGTCTGCCTGTCCCACAATTTGCAG
>CABFOQ010049587.1:0-11171 GCA_900660455.1 Gephyroberyx darwinii | reverse complement strand
ATGCTTGCTGTATCTTCTCTAACACCCATGCACACACACACGCAACACACACACACACACACAGTCTAGCCCTCTATCTCATTTGCCTTTACGCCCTATACCGGTGAACCTGTTACATCCCGGCTCTGTTTAGTTGCCTTTCTCCACGCCTTGATCTTTTGATCGTGTGTTCGCTTTCCTGCTTTAATCTATCGTCTTGTCATGTGTTGTCCGCGCCGTTTTGCATCACGTAACAGTAGTAGATTTCACGAAGGCATAAATTCTGCCTGCCCCAGGCTCCCCCTCTTTATCAGTGACTGAGGCAGCCTCAATCCAAATTCCATTGTTTTTTCCAATTCTGGTGCTTATTAACTCAAAGGCAGTGACTCAAAGGGAGCGTTAGCAAATGCTGCAATATCTCAAAGTGAGTGTTTTGTTTCTCTCCCTCCTGATGAGTTGCATAACCTTAACATGTGAGGCGCTTCAGTGTGGATGAGTGAGAGGTGCTAAAGCATGGGGAAGAAAGGAAGGAAGAAAGAGAAAGAAAGAGTAGAGCATGCAAGCTTGCAGCTGGCTAACAAGGCCAAACAGCCAGTGATTTCCCGGGAACATGAGGCATCTGTGGAGGAATAGGGAGTTGGGAAGGGAAAGGACAACTGTCAGATGCTTAGTGATTTATTTTTCCCTTGGAGGCTTTTTTCACCACTGGCTTTCAGAGATGTGTGTAAAATACACACAAACTCACGCATGCATGCATACACACTCACATTGGATGTGAATAAAAGCCTACATTTCCCATCATTGAGTATTCATTCCATGTTATTTTGACAGTGGTCCTGTTAGTGTGCTGTAAATATTTCATTTCACTGAGCTGACCTCTTTATCATCTCCTCTTATCTCCCCTTCTTTGTCTTCTTTCTTCTCTCTCTGTGCTCCAGCGTACGTGCCCGAGGATGAGCTTAAGGCAGCCGCTCATGATGAGGAAGAGCACCTGCAGGACGACGGCCTCTCATTGGACGGCCAGGACACTGAGTTCCTGTGCAATGAGGAAGAGGAAGACATAGACGGAGGCCAGCCGCCTAGCTACAGAGACTCTCCACTCAGTAATGGCACCAACCCTGATGCCGGCTATGGCTCTCCGCTCAGCGATGCCAGCGACCGGCTCACCGACTTCAAGAGCACCTCCTCCAGAGACGGTCAAGAGAGGGAGGGCACTGCTTTTCCCTTCCGCCCCAACAATGGCCTCTCCCTCCAGGATAGCCTGGCACAGATGAAAGCCGTCTATGCAAACCTCATCTCAGATGCCTCTTGGTCCAGCATCGCAATGGACATCATGAATTCCAAGCCTGCTGCAGCTGGCAGTATCAACAGTGCCCTCGCCACTGCAGCACCCACCTCTACTGCCTCTGTCTCCACAACTACTACCATAAACAAGAGCAGTGGGGTCAGCACGGCTAGCAGCCACCACAATGGAAGGAGCTCCAGCACCACTGTCAACCATACAGGCAGTGGAAGTGGCAATACTAATGGCACGGCAGCTAGCTCTGTTAGCAGCCAGAGTGGAACCAGCAGCAGTGGGGTCAGCAGTGGGGGGGCTAGTAATGGTAGTGGTGTGGCATATGACTGGCACCAGGCAGCCCTTGCCAAGACTCTTCAGCAGAATCCCTACCACCTGCTACCAGAGCCTAGCCTCTTCAGCACGGTGCAGCTCTACCGGCAGAACAACAAGCTCTATGGCTCCGTCTTCACTGGTGCTAGCAAGTTTCGCTGCAAAGACTGCAGCGCTGCCTACGACACACTGGTGGGATTGACGGTCCACATGAATGAGACAGGCCACTACCGAGATGACAACAAGGACAAGGAGGAAGACCGGGGTAAGCGCTGGTCCAAACCCCGCAAGCGCTCCCTCATGGAGATGGAGGGAAAAGAGGATGCCCAGAAAGTGCTGAAGTGCATGTACTGTGGCCACTCATTCGAGTCCCTGCAGGATCTCAGCGTCCATATGATCAAGACCAAGCATTACCAGAAAGTGCCTCTCAAAGAACCAGTGCCAGCCTTGGCCACTAAACTGGTGTCGTCTTCGGCCAAAAAACGAGCTCTCCAGGATGCCATAGTCTCTCCATGCTCCCCAGACTCTGTCCATGCTGGTAGTGGTGGTGTTGGTAATTTGTCCATTGGGGATCCTGGCAAAGATCCAAAAGCCACAGCTAACCCCTATGTTACACCTAATAACCGTTATGGCTACCAGAACGGTGCCAGCTACACGTGGCAGTTTGAAGCCCGTAAAGCCCAGATCCTCAAATGCATGGAGTGTGGGAGCTCCCATGATACACTGCAGCAGCTGACTGCCCACATGATGGTCACGGGTCACTTTTTGAAGGTCACAACCTCAGCTTCCAAGAAGGGCAAACAGCTGGTGTTCGATCCTGTGGTGGAAGAAAAGATCCAATCCATCCCACTGCCGCCGACCACCACCAGGCTCCCTGTCCCCAGTAACGTTAAGTCTCAGCCAGTGTCCCCAGCTCTCTCCTCTGGCTCTGAGGAAAAGAGGGAAGTATGTGAGGATGAAAAAATAGAAGGTAGTGAGCTAGGGGAGAAAAAAATAAAAGAGGAGAAAGAAGACCCAGGTGAAAAATCCGAGGCAGATGGCACGTCATATAAATATCTTAGAGAAGAAGACCTGGAGGAGACGCCCAAAGGGGGGTTAGATATTCTCAAGTCCCTTGAGAATACTGTATCCAGTGCCATTAGCAAGGCCCAGACTGGCACACCCACATGGGGCGGCTACCCCAGCATTCATGCAGCCTACCAGCTCCAGGGCACCATGAAGAGCTCCACCACTGTTCTGCCCCCAACAGTTCAGAGCGTCCAAATGCAGCCGATGTATAATAGTGGGCTTCGGGGCCTTGTGAGCGACCCTAGCTCAGTCATCCACTCCCCCCGGAGCCCTTCCTCCCCTCCCCCGCTCAGGAGCAATGTAACTGCCATGGAGGAGCTGGTGGAGAAAGTGACAGGGAAAGCTGCCACTGTGAAGAAAGAGAAAGAGGAGAAGATGGTGAGCCTGGACCGCTGCCGGCCCCCGTCTTCGGTTAAATCCCCCTCTCCTGCACTGAGAGAGCAGAGAGAGCACTTAGGTTCTCCAAATGACCTCTGTGCAGGTAAACCGGCAATCGTGAGGAACAGCAGCCCAGGGGGTGTGGAGTCGGAGCTCATCTGCAAGAAGGAGCCCAAAGAGAGTCTGTTAGATGGCCATAACAGCCACTCAAAGAATGGCTCAGAGGCCCGTCAGTCCCCAGTAACCAATGGGAACAGTCTGGGCATCATCACCGATCACTCACCGGAGAGGCCTTTCATCAATCCTCTCAGTGCACTCCAGTCAATCATGAACACACACCTGGGTAAGGCCTCCAAACCAGTAAGCCCAGCTGCAGACCCACTGTCCATGCTTTATAAGATCAGCAACAGCATGATGGATAAGCCAGCTTTCAACCAGACCCCTCAGGCCAAGCCAGCCGAGCCCGTCAACCACTACCAGTTCTATGAGAACAATGACCAGCCCATAGACTTGAGTAAAACGAAGTCCGCCACTAACAGCAACAACAACAACAACAATAACAGCAGCAGCAGTACGTTGCTGAACAGCAGTAGTATCAATGGTAACAAACCCCTCATTTCTCTCTCTGACTCAGTCTCCTCTCCTCTGAGAGAGAATGCTCTAATGGACATCTCCGACATGGTGAAGAACCTCACTGGAAGGCTGACACCCAAATCTTCCACTCCTTCCTCCATCTCAGAGAAGTCGGATGCAGACGGCAGTGCATTTGAGGACGCCCTGGAGGACCTCTCCCCAGTGCAGAAGAGGAAAGGGAGGCAGTCCAACTGGAACCCCCAGCACCTCCTCATCCTCCAGGCGCAGTTTGCCTCCAGCCTGAGGGAGACCACCGAGGGCCGCTACGCCATGACCGACCTGGGCCCCCAGGAGAGGGTCCACATCTGTAAGTTCACAGGCCTCTCCATGACCACCATATCCCACTGGCTGGCTAACGTCAAGTACCAGCTGAGACGGACTGGAGGCACCAAGTTCCTGAAGAACATGGACTCGTGCCAGCCTGTGTTCCTCTGTGGCGACTGTGCCTCCCAGTTCAGGACTCCCTCCTCCTACATCAGCCACCTGGAGTCTCACCTGGGCTTCAGCTTGAAGGACCTGTCCAAACTGTCAGCTGAGCACCTACGGGAGCAGCAGGCTGTCTCAAAGGTGATCACAGACAAAATGACATTCGGCAGCCCACTGTCGGCCTTGACCACGCCAGAGGACGACACAGGCTCTGTGTACCAGTGCAGACTTTGCAATCGGACATTCGTCAGCAAACACGCGGTCAAACTGCACCTCAGCAAGACCCACGGAAAGTCTCCAGAGGACCACCTGGTATTTGTCACCGCTTTGGAGAAACTGGAGAAGCTAGACAAGTTGGAGAAAGTTTAAACGGGGTCTCGAGCTTAGGGTAGAGACTGACAGCTGTAGAACTGACCAGAATTTCATTGCACTAAAATGACATTGTTCACAGTTACTGCACTGGGCCGAACTGAGCCGCCAGAAAAAATATCAGTCTTATTATTTTTTGTTGTGATAACTGCCTGACTGGACCATGTCTTTTCATGTTAATTTGTTTTTGTTTTGCCAAGCTTTTTTAACACTTATTTTGTAATATATTTATATGCTATTTGTCTGATCTGTGCATGTATTTTAGTGAATCAAGGTTAAACACAAGATTTTAATCTTTTCATGGCAAAAAATACTAACTACTGCTTCAATGGTAACTAAAGTGGTGAGTGAAAAATGAATTGGGGAAAAGAAACTGTATAATACTTGATATGAAGAAGGTGAAAATTAAATGTATACTCCAAAAGAATGGAAGAATACCCTGAAAGACTGAAGTAGCACCTTAGACAGTTGAATTTTGAATTTGTAAAGAAAATATGTTTTGAAATATCCTGCATTTGTCAAAATCAGATTGATTTAAAAATCAAGGATTATCATTTCCCCCTCCTTTTTTGAGTTCTTTTCACTACAATGTTTTTGATGATGAATGGCCTGCTCAGAAATCTGTCAGTGTATTAGAAAAAGAAACAGATCATGTGAACATTTGGAAAAATTGAAATGCTGCTTCTGGTTACAAGTCAATCAGTGAAAATGAATGGCCGTCAGTATGCAAGTTTGCTCAAAAAACTTTTTCTTGATGTGAAGTATCACCTTATAGCAATTTTCCAGTTGTATGGTTTGTTACAACTTTCTCTTTCTAAATCGTGTCGCTTTATTCAACTGTAAAGAGAACAGTCCGTTACATGTAAATGATTACCAGTGAAATGTCAGTACTCCATAAGACATATCTTCAGCTCAACATTCTTTGTATCTTAAGGTGTGTGCATTCTCTAACTTTTATATTGTCATTTTATATACAAAAATAATAAAAAAGAAAAACAGATGGTGTAAATAGATATATGCTGTAGAGCTACAAAATGTCCTTTTTTAAAGAAAATACAAATTTAGCTTCTTTGGCTTGGTTTACAGAAATGATTTTAATTATACTTGCATCCAATTTGATGCATGATATGGTGTGAAAATAAATAAGCGATGCACAATGACTATACATTTCAATGTTTTATCGACAATATTGTAAAAAAAAAACTTTTTAGCACCAATTAGTTTGTTTCATTTCATTTCTTTCTCAATTGTAAAATAAACCCCAAAGCAGTTGTTAACAGTCATACATTTGTGGTCATATATTCATTTTTCATGTAGGTGCACCAAACCTCTGCATGAACAGACTTTTATTTAATGGCATCTGATATTATCTGAAGTTTGCTTGATGGAAAATTGAACCTATCACACTCATATCCATTCCTAACCCGATATGTTAGGATTTTATACATTTGCAGAAGATGGATATAAAATCTTTTTTTTCCTCGTATCCCTATCAGTATGTAGTCGGCCTCCTGCAGCAGGCCTGCTAATGCATAAGTGCACTAGGCAGCTTACTTATGTTTTCAAAAGGTTAACAGCAAAATAAAAATCACTGGTGTCATACTTGTAACTGATGACTGAGCCTCATCATATGCCGCCAATGATTATTGTAATGATGAAGATGATGGGGATGATAAGTCTGTAAGGGTGCCTATTGTGCTGTAAAAAACCCATGCTAGGCTTGTGACTGGCCTTCGGAGGGCCCCTTCTGAAAGAATCAGTGTTGTATTAATGACGGCAGTGTACTTGAGCCTGTCTTTCCCGGAATCAGATGGGTGTCTGTTCTGCTTGATGTAGTCTCCTGACTGGCCACCCTGAGCCAACCGATAATTAACACAACTACTCAGATGGTACTATAAGCAGCTAGAGTCTGTCCTTTTCTCTGATCAGCTGCAATGTTGCTAACAAGAAAATGAATGCTGCTGCTGTTTTTTAGGAGTGCAAAGGCCTTCTTGCGTGCAAAGGTATTCTTGCTGCAGAAACAAATGTTCTGGACAAATTACCACGTTTGTGGAAAAAAACGAAAGCGTCGCATTCTTCATTCTCTGCAGCGTGAATAGTTGAATTCTTCCACGTCTGCAATTAGTCCAAAATATTATGCGATATTGTGCGATTGCCAGCAGAAAAGCGTCTCCGTTTCCTTTTCATTGCCTTTGTTTACATCTCTGTGCTAGCATCACGTGCTAAACTCTTTCCAAATGAATGCTTTGGACTTTACTACTTTTACTACTACTACTTCTACATCCTCATATACCCTCAGCCGCTTTTGTCGCTCTTTCACCGCAGTCGTTGTTGTTCTCTCAGTTTCTGTCACCGCTGCTTCCAGTTTCCCTAGGTTACAGCTGCCTCTTTAATGTCCATGCGCACCCACTGGTGTGGAGTGTATATGAACAAATACGAAGCTGCACAGAGTATTGCACAAATTCGCATGCAGGGGCGCGTGGCTTATTTGCCTCAAGTTCAACTTCGTTAAGTGCAGAATGCCGAAAAAGCGCTGAAAGTCAATCATGTCAAATGACCTCTGGATGACCCTCAGCCAAAGGTAAGAAGTCAGTCGTGGGGTTTCTTCCTCGGGCGGCCCCGGAGGCAAAGCGTCAGGAATTTGATCTCTCATCTCGCCCTCATGTCTCAGGTTTCTGATCGAGTGCTTAACAGTACCAGGCTTTGTATGGCTGAAGCCATGCTGCAGTGTTATGACTTCCATTCCTCACACTCACAACATGCCTCGTGTCGGCTGAGTCAGTCATACACACACATACACACACGCGCACTCTCAACTGTATTAGCATGAGTGTCTTTGTGCAATTACACACCTCCTCGATCTGGCTGCACCTCGCTGTGTTGATACATGGATTCAGTGACAAAGGAAACACAGGGAGAGGGCAGATTAGCCCCGGCTGAAGATGCAGCTTCCTGGAAAGGGGGCTGCTAGAGTTGGGTTATAAAACAAACAGGGCAGATAAACAAGCAACATTTGGAGGAGATAGTGTTCCCCGCGCAACCAGAAATAAAAAAACACCTTGTAGGTTTAATACCCCACAGCTAAACCTGTAATTTCGCTGCGCCGTCAGATAGCTGCTGAGCCGATAGAGACTCTTCCCCGCTTTGTTAGAGATCAGCGCACTGTTTCCTTGCGCGTATTCTATGTAAATTACATGCGATAATCGCCACGCGCGGCACAATGCTGGTTCCCGCGGTGCAAAGCGGAAACCGAGGGTAGATAAACGCAGGCTGGGCCGATTTGCATAGCCTTTGTGTTTTTGGGCGCCGCCGAACGTGAGCCCCGAGGATTGGTAGGGATTTCCTCAAGGTTTTGTATTAGTAAATGCCTGCTTCCTCTCAGGGCTGGGGCCATTATGTACAGCAGACAGAGGTGGGTGTAGACAGAGGGCACAAACGGAATAACAAAATTACCTGGGCTGGTGGGAACAGGAGAGGAATTATTAACCTCGCTAACTTGCGTCTGCCTCCGCCAAGACAGAACTGGGAATACACTGGAATGCGAATGTGCACGTCGCATTGCACTGTGGTTACTGCGTGTTTTCATCAAGTGAGTTAGATCCTATAGTATGTTGTATCATTCGTTAGAAGTTTTGGAGGCCTGCGGTAGGAAGTGCATGTTTAAATCCCAGAGCTCGTGACTTTTGATCTATTCTCAGGAGCGCCGAAAGCTCGAAGGTGTGTTACTACAGTAAGAGATGAAGGGCGGTATGCTCAATGCAAACACACACTTACACACACACACACACACCTGTGGTTCCCTCAGGTGTTTTGTAGGGCTTCGTGCGTTCACGGACGGTGTTCCTGGCGCGCGCGCGATAGCGGCGAGAAGATCATTGTCAGCCGAGAAGACAAAGCTTCTGCCGTCTGTAAAAGCTTCGACTCCTCGCACAAGTCTGACGCGGCGGTTTAACGCGCTTCCAAAAGACCTCAAACCGAACAACAAAAACGGCGTCTGACAAGAGCGTCAACAAACAAATGCCACGCCGACGGAGAGCCTTCGCGGCGGATTGGAAACTAAAGTCGGAGGAATCTGTTTGGATCCTGATAAAAGGGCTCCATTGTGGACGTCGCGATTCGCGCAGACGTCGTCTGTGTTTGTGTTTTTGCACGAGACGCTCGCCTCAGTCTGTTCTGATGTGGATGTAAGTCAGTTTGTGGACTCGATTCAAATGTGCTACTCAACTTCCTACTGCAAAAAATGTGCAGGCAGTGTCAATTCCACCTTCCAAATGCTAATACCAGAAAATGGTTCTTTAGGCATTAACCATTTTTGGTGGTATGAAGAACCCTTTTGGAATGCATCTGTGGTTGGATCGGATATTAAAGCAACTTTAGAAGAACCTCACATTAGGTTATTTACGCTGATTTGCCAGTTTTCTTTAATTTTCTTAGATTTTTTAAATTTTTACGGTTAATACGGTTACATACACTCTTAACAAAAAAGGTGAAATATAGTACCAGAAAATGGTTCTTTAGTCTTGCTTTAGTCTGGTGCTGCAAAGAAAGATTCTCCATAGCACCATCCTGCAATGGTTCTCCATAGACCCTTCGTGGTGCTGCAAAGAACCACCTGAGAATGCATGAAATGTATGTATGCATGTATGAAAAGAACCCTTTCAAGAAACACATTCGGTTCATAAGTCCAATTATCCGTGATCAAAGGGTTCTATGTAGAACCACAACCCTAATCAAAGAGCTGTTGAAAAGCCTTTTGCTCTGCATAGCACTTGTTAAAGCGTTGAACCCTGGGTAATGCTGGGTTTTAATATTAAAGGTTTATCTAAGAGCAGTTGATTTTTTTCCCCCACTCATCTGGTTATTTTTCATTCACGCACCTTCATGGAGCTGCAAGGTTGCAACAGATATTTTTTTTTGCCCTGTGATACTGTGGTACGTCATTGCAATGCCGGCCACGCTGCAGTATAAAACTCTTTCCGCTGTGACCGATATGGCCAGGCACACAGGAGGCTCTTGTAAAAGCGGAATATTGGTGTCAGGAGTAGTGGATTTGTATTTTCTTTCAATGGACAGCCAGGGGATTTTGATCAAGGCCAGGTTATGTTGGGGCGGGAGGGCTTGACGTGACAGAGTTGTCTTCGCAGAATGATGGCGCCTGACAGCGGTGGGCTAACAGATGTAGGGGGGAGATCGTCTTCGTCTGCCAGGCCTCTAGTTATGATGTGGCGGCGGAGGAGGACTGCAGGTGTGTGTGTCGCCGGGGCCCCTCCATCCGTCACGAGCCCAGACGTTGAGGAGATGAAAACGTTTGCGAGTGAGGGATGCGGTTTTGCAAAACAGAAACTTGGCTGGCACCTCTCCATTCTGTTCTGACGCTGCGCTGGAGTTCCTGGGGTGAAGAGGCAGAGCTAGGACGGGATTTCTGGGTTTCTTTCTGGGGTGTTTTTATGCTTGTAAGTTTGTTTGTTTGTTTGTTTCATTCTTTTATTTATTTTATATATACATCATAACTAGGACAAGGCTTTTCATAAAATTAAAACATGGGAAAACATTTTTTTTTTTTTTTTAAATCTGCATTTTTTTTCTGTATACCAATTTATTTTATGTTTTGTGTTTATTCTGTTTAGTTTGTTTGTTTCTTCCTTTATATGTTAAGTTTTTTTTTTTGTTTGTTTGTCTTGAATCTACATCATAATTGTAATAAGCAGGGGACACGCATTTTCATCAGATGTCTATTTGAATACTTCCTTTACACATTTCCATGCATACCCTTCTGTATATCAACTTAATTCCTGTTTTATTTTATTGTGCTTTCTTTCTTTCTTTCTTTCTTTCTTTCTTTTGGATGTGCATCATAATTACTGTATGTTAAGCAGGGAACCTTTTCCTAAAATATCCATTTGAATTGCAATTTCAGCCATTAAATCATAATAGGCACTATAAAATAATCGGACATATTTTCCTTATATATTTTCATGCATTCTTCTCTCTGTACATGAACGAATCTATCTCCATTTTCCCGAGCACCAGGGGACATTTCTATAGCTACAATACTACAATAATAATCCATATATGAATGATTAATGGCATGTTTCCCATTATCTGGTGTGTATATGTATGATTTAGTCATTGACCTCTCTGGGGTTTTCCCAAATATGAGAACTACCATGTCCCTGTCATTTCCTATTTCAAATCAAAGAGGTCAACGTAGAAAATGACTCAAAACCAATTTGTGTTTCAAAAAGACCCTTGAGAAATGGCGGCTCACGTTTGGCGCTTGATATGCACAAAGACACTTATCCCTTATCTATCTTTTCAGAGAGTGAGCGAGAGACGGAGGGCGAAGTGCTCCAGGAATCAGTGCTGCCTCCGTGAGATGTGATGCTGCTTGATTTTGATCATTGACATTTGCTTTTTCATGCATCCCGAAAAAAACAAGGCCTCCCTTCCATTAAGGAATTATTCAAATGACCTTCAACAGTGCATGTTTTCCTACAGTTTTGTTGTGGGAATATGAGAACACATACTGACATCTCAATTACTTATGCAAGGCTCAGAGTAGGCCCAGTGGATGCAATCACCGTGTGTGCAATCCTCAGTCACTCCGAATCACAGAGGCTCCCGGACAGACACACATAATTCAGACAAGTCAGACAGGATTTGCATACAAAGACTAAAAAAAAAAAAAAAAAAAAAAGAGGAAAAAAAA
>CABFOQ010049583.1:0-16170 GCA_900660455.1 Gephyroberyx darwinii | reverse complement strand
GGCTGCATCACTCCTTCCAGGAAGTCCTGTGCAGAATTTCCTTTTATAGAAGCCAAGTACAAAAGACTGTTGTTTCACTTCCTGTAAACAGCTTGGCGGCTGTTTGCTCTCCTCTGGTTGGTCAGCCTGGTCGCGTGACCCTCTGGGGCTCGGGGAGTTCCAGGATGAGGAAGTGGGCTTCCCTTGGAGGCAGCCAGGCAGAGCGAAAAGAAAGTGCAGTGATACAAAGAGAGAAGAGAAGAGGTAGAAATCCGAAACAGCAGAAGGGTGTAATGCAATCTGAGGGAGAACAAACAGAGAATGTCTGCTGGAAGGTGACAGGGTGTGAAATTGCACGTTTAGCAACAGAGCATGCAGAAGTGGAGAGAATAAATAAAAAAAACACTAGAGGCAGGAATATGAAGCAAAAGTACAGCTTGTGACAGAAATGGGAAGCAGTCCACATCACTGAGGGCTCGAGAGCAGGTATGGGCAAGTGGAGGCTGCATTGAAGCGTGGTGCAGCTAGACACGGACTAGGCTTGCTCCCCTCAAGGTTTTGCCGCGGTACACAGTGAGCTTAGCTTTAAGCTACATAAAAGATGTTCACAGTGGGAATGTGTTTCTAGGGCAGGGAATGTGCTTGAGGCGGGGCCTACCTGAGGAGGGGCAGGGGGACACGCCCAGCCCCAGAGCTATGAAATTCCTACTGACACACAACATGCCTGAGCCTGGTCAGCCAGCACCCAGTACTAAGTCCACACACACACACACACACACACACACACACACACACCAAGTTTGAAAATGCACATTAAGGCTGGGCTGGGTCTAGTTTTAGTCTGCTAGGGCAAGAATACACTTGTCGTATCCGAGGCCACTGAGGAATGAGCTGGCCTGCGAAGACCTGCCCTGAGAAGGGTGAAAAAAAAGACAGAAAAAGAGAAAGAGAGGGAGGGATAAGGAACTAGCGAGAGCTAAGTTGATAAAAGAACCAAAGGCGCGCACACACCCTGGGAATACAACAAAGGTTTTTTATTGTTTACCTGGTCTTCTGTAAGGCATCAGAAGAGGCAACAAAAGGGTAAGGAGCTTAATGAAAGATGTGTAAGCCTTGGAAAAAAAGGGAGATGATTGACGAGTGAAGAGAGGTAGGAGAGTATCCCGCTTTGACTTATTATAGCAGGTTGATGGACTGTGTCTGTATATGGTAGATAAATATTGTCTCCAAGGGGAAATTGCAGTTGGTGTGACTATCTTCCTGATTTCAGAGATTTGAAGCATGTTAACAATTTGTGCTGCCTGTATAGCGTATAGCACATAGCCTTGCTCACAGCCATCCGGTGATTCATCATTTTGGTCCTGTAGAGTCAGTTGTATTGGTATAGGATAGGTTTCAGCGTACAGCCTAAGGCATACCGTGACAAAATGGTTGAAAGTTTCAGAACAGCTGCTGGAATCAGCCCATTTGATAACTGTGTAGCATTGATGCTAGGAAGAATGTTTTAAGCCTAAGCACAGACACGTCATTGGTTCGTGGCATTTTGCACCAGAAGTTGACCTACGGTGCATCAGAGTTTCTAGTAAGTTCGGTTCTGTCAGTTCTGTCGGTTCTGTCGGGGGAACGGTGCCTGCATCTCAACGGGTCGGCAGCATGCAGAGCTTTACTTTAGGCCCAGCTGACTGAGACGGTGAGCCACGTTTGTCATCTGGGTGTCATTGGGGTCAGACACAGGAAGTGAGGAAGCCTTTGTTTGCTTCCTGTTTCCTGTCTGCGATGTCACCAAGAATGGCTCTCTCCAGTCACCGTCGAACCTCTTGACGGGAAGAGTTGTTTTTTGCGGTGGAACGTAGCGTGTGCGTGTCTGTCTGTGTCTGCGTGCTCTTTGATGTGAGTGTGCGCATGTGTGTATTTGGAGCAGGATCAGCGTCAGCAGCAGTGAGAACTTCTACATTGCATTGCTGAGGTTTCACACTAACTCAGCTTAGTAAGCACGCCACATATTAGGGTAAAACAGATGTTTTGGGCCTTTTTTTAAATGTCGGCATATCATCCACTGCTGGTATGATGGAGGTTCCTTCCTTCCTACATAAAAACAGTCTGCAATGAAACTTTATTTTTCCTTTTTTCTTATGTTTTCGTTTTTGTGAATCACTTTTAATGGCAGTAATGTATCCCAGTGTGTACCAGTACACCAGCGTGTGAGTGTCTCACCCTGCCCTGAAGAGTTGCTAACCCCAAAATAATTGAATTTGTAAAGGTTTCAACTCTTTTGAGGAGTTTTAGTGTCCCATGATGATCTAAATGCTGCTTCAGAGGCTTTTCCACCCTGGAAATATCAGTGTCAGCCTTCATTAACCCGTTGAAGCCTACCACACAGGCTACACAGTCACATACAGGCTTTCTCCGTCTCTCTTTCACTGTGCTGTCATGTAATTTCATGTCACAGTCATTCACTCTCTCATTCAGTCAATCGCTGACTCACCTCTCTCTCTCTCTCTCTCTCTCTCTCTCTCTCTCCCTCTCTCTCTCTCTCTGTGTTCCTTCCTCATTCATTTGTAAAGCAGTGAGCGAGACCCAACACGTCATATCATCCCTTCAACCTTCAGCTTCCTGTTCACACTTTCTGTTCCCTTCTCTCCAACACTCAGCAGTGACCCACAGATTGTGGTGTGCGGTATTAGTTAGGTTATGTATGTGTAGTACGAACTGGATGGTACATATATCACAGCAATAACCACTCTCTACTTGAAGGTAGGCTGTGCATTGATTCCAGTTGTAACACTGTCTTTGTAAGTGAATGGGTATCTATTTAAGAGCAGATGTTCCCATTGGGTCGACAGTAGTGTCGCTAGCATTGTGAAAAATTTGAAAAAACATTGTGTGTCTGTTTCTCCCTATCCTGCAGGTGTACGTGTGTGTAGATGTGTGACAGCGGAGTGTGTGAGGATAAACCCCCCGCGCCCCCGGTCAGGATGAGCAGCCAAGGAGGAGGAGCCAAGGATCCCCAGTCAGCCAATCATAGCTCTAAGCCTCTGCCCTCTGTACCAGAGGAGAGGAAGTCAAGAAACAAGATCATCTCCATGTTTGCCTATGAGAAAGGTGAGAGACAGGCACGCACAAATACACACTCAGGCACACACACACACACACACACACACACACACACACACTGACTACAAGAATGGCTTTTTTTATACCAACCCTTGATGAACTCATTCAGTCTTATGCCAACCCTCGACCTTTACCTCCAGGAGGCAAGAAGAAGGACCGGGACAAGGACAGGCCTGAGATCTCCTCCCCCTCAGACTTTGAACACACCATCCATGTGGGCTTTGATGCCGTCACTGGAGAGTTCACTGTAAGTGTGTGACCCTAAAGGATAATACTGGTGTTTATAGGTTGCCCCTCTCCTTTTATATTACTCCTGGTGTTGGGCTTCCCTTGGAGGCAGCCAGGCACAGGGAATAGAAAGTGCAATGATGCAAAGAGAGAGCGAAGAATGACCTCTATGTTTCATATTTCAGTGTGTGACTGTTCCTTATTTTGTCTTTCTGTGTTTTATGTATTGATTAGTGTATATATTTTTCAATGTGTGTGTGTGTGTGTGTCTCCAGGGCATGCCGGAGCAGTGGGCCCGCCTCCTCCAGACCTCCAACATCAGTAAATCGGAACAGAAACAGAATCCTCAGGCCGTCCTCGACATTCTCAAGTTCTACGACTCAACCAGCGGAAAACAGAAATACCTCAGTTTTTCAGGTCAGTCTCCCCTCTGCTTTCTCCATCTCTCTACGGCTCAGCAGATAATCGACAATCAGACTTTTGCATCCGTAGAGTCTCCCTCCTCTCTCCTTACATTTCTCTGCTCTTGTTTTGTCTCTTTCAGATAAGACAGATTCGCAGTCGGTGAGTATTTTCCGCACTCGTCAGCGGCGTTGATGGACGTCGTTCACTTAAACATGAAGATGTTATGTGCTTTCTTTGACTGGCAGTGAGTTATATCTGTATGTTCACTGTTGCAGCCCGGCAAGCAGGGTACCGAGACCTCCCCATCACGTGGCAAGGATGACGATGACGATGACGATGAAGCTCCACCTCCGATTGTGGCACCGAGGCCTGAGCACACAAAATCGGTGAGAGTCTACTGTCAGGGTTAAACATTTGGTTTCAGAAAGAAGTGGAACGTATCATCCCAAAGTGTATGAAAAAAAGAAAAGAGAGTATTTACACAATTAGAAGTGTACCTGTGTTGATCTCACTTAATGTATCACTCACTTCCTGTGTTGTGTCAGGTGTACACGAGGTCAGTGATCGAGCCGCTCCCGGCTCCGGAGGGAGATGCAGCCTCGAAGGCAGCCGACAAACAGAGGAAGAAGGGAGGCAAGATGACCGACGAGGAGATCATGGAGAAGCTACGTATGTAAAACACACACACACACACACACACAGACACACACAAACACACACACATATATATTCACAGGAGGGCCTGACCTCTCTGAAGAGGCCATCCAACTACTATATAAACTATACAAACACACACACACACACACACAAACCCTGTAAATGACAGCCAACAGTGTTCAGTGAACTGTTTTTGTGATGATTCTCAGGAACCATTGTCAGTATTGGAGATCCTAAGAAGAAATACACCCGCTATGAGAAGATCGGCCAGGGGTGAGTCATTGTGCAGGCTGATGTGAACAGTGAAACACTTGACAGCAGTCGAAAGGAAGGGAAACCTGAGCACGGGAAACCTAATATATGTACCAACTTGGTCCAAGCATGGGTATTGAACTAGCTACAATATTTCGCAATATTTCAGCTGAAACATTAGCTAAAATATTGTAAAACAGCACAACAAGCCTATAATAAACCCATAAACCCATACAAACCTTTGAAAAAACATCTCCCCATCTCATTCTCTCTCAGGGCGTCTGGCACAGTGTACACAGCCATAGATGTTGCCACAGGTCAAGAGGTAAGGTTAACGAACCATGGATCTCTGCAGTCAATATAGGAGCAAGCAAACAGGAAGATGTTTTGCTGTCATTCACACTGCTAAAATGACTGTGGCAGACTGGGGGAGGGGCGTGTGTGTGGTTGATTTTGTGTTTTGGCCATGCTGTTTGACTGGCTCCTGTTAATAACCTTGTAATGGTAACAGGCATAGTGAGACTGTTAGCAAGTTCGCTGTACCCCGCAAGTATCCAGATGATTTGTGTGTATCTGTGGTACCGTACTTACGTGAGGATGTGTTTTGTAGGTGGCCATCAAACAGATCAACTTGCAGAAGCAACCCAAGAAAGAGCTGATTATCAACGAGATCCTGGTGATGAAGGAGATGAAGAACCCCAACATCGTTAACTTTGTAGACAGGTAACATTGACTTAACACACACACATACAGAAAATTCAAGTAATTCAAAAAAAAATGGGCCTGGAAAATGCATGTAAAATGGAAAATGTGCATATAGTTTTGGAAATTTGTCGATCATCTTTTTTCCGACCAGTGGGATGTGTAATGTCAAGATTGGCTTGATGAACCACTTCCCTTTGAGGAATAAAAACCCAAATCAGACATTTCTTGATAAAATCAGTCCTAAGTGATAGTTGTAGCCTGACATAAGACCTGGGACATTCAGATCAGCTATTGAACGTAAAAAATGTGACATTTGTAACATAGACTCTTACAAATATCGGTCACGGACATTGTGCTAGATGTCATGGATAATCTTGGGAAGATCCATTGAATTTGATTAGCAACTGAATCGATTCCATTTTTAGTTTCCTCGTAGGAGATGAGCTTTTTGTGGTGATGGAGTACCTGGCTGGTGGTTCTCTGACTGATGTTGTGACGGAGACCTGCATGGACGAGGCTCAGATCGCCGCTGTCTGCAGAGAGGTATGGCGAGATCAAAAGAGGAGGGAAGAAAAGGGAGAGAGGACGGGAAATTTGGGGAAGAGACAGAGATGAGGAGGAGAGGTTTTCAATCGTGTAGGCTTTTAATAGATTTTTTATGTGAACATTATGGTATCCTGTCTGTATCACATCATTTCCCCCATAATCTTCTATTGATTGTAGGGGAGAGCAGGGTAAAATAAGCCACTTTTTGCATTTTGTGCTACTACTCAAAAAGTGTGTATTTATTACAAACAATAATTGCTATGTATGCTTAAGGTTGTTGGGCACTCATGGACGTTAAAACATAATAGGGAAGTAGGGGTAGGTTAGGGTTAAATGGAACTCAATAGATCTAAATCATGATTCATTTTGTGTATGGTTGCCTAGATACAAAGGGTGACTAACCCCTCCCTTCCCTCCATAACAAGAATTAGACCACACGATGCTGAATCTCTATGGAAACCAATAAAACAGAAATTATTTTTTGCTATGTGTCTCCGATGGTCTTCTTCTGCTGACCGGCCTCCGTCTCTCTGTCCAGTGTATCCAGGCTCTGGAGTTTCTCCACGCCAACCAGGTCATCCACCGAGACATCAAGAGTGACAACGTACTGCTGGGGATGGACGGATCAGTCAAACTCAGTGAGGGAGCACATACACACACACACACACACACACACATACTCAAACGTACAGTGCTTAATCACTCTTGTTTTCCACAGCACTGTGGATCCGTCCGAATGACATATACAATAACATACCATTGGCAAACTAATGTTCTATGAGTAGCACTTCCTATTTGCACTGTTATAAATCACACTGCATTGATTGATCTGACCATGTGTGTGTTTCTCTCTCCTCCAGCTGACTTCGGCTTCTGTGCCCAGATCACCCCAGAGCAGAGCAAACGCAGCACCATGGTGGGGACTCCCTACTGGATGGCTCCTGAGGTGGTGACCAGGAAGGCCTATGGACCCAAAGTGGATATTTGGTCCCTGGGCATCATGGCCATAGAGATGGTGGAGGGAGAGCCCCCGTATCTGAATGAGAACCCTCTCAGGGTGAGTGTGTTGTGGGAGGGAGACGGGTCAGGTGGCTGTTGCATGTTTGTGTCTGTCCACTTTTACAGGCGTGTGTTTGGTCATTGGGTGGGAGGCAGGGAGTTTTCTGTGAAATACAGTTTAGCAAAGTTTTTAAGCTGAAATAAATGCTTCTGGTATTAATTTACAGTATACTTTATAGTGAGATGTGTCAAACTGATGTGAGGCACATGAAATAGTGTCTTTTCTACAAAATGTTTTCTAAAAAATACGATAAAAAACAAACTTATTTTTGTTATACTGGTGATTGTGGGCATAATGGTGATCACCAACTGAAATGCAGAGTTAACTTGCTGTTTTATTTACCAATATATGGGAGGCATCCCTTACATTACATTACAGATGGAGCCACTGTAGAAGTCCCTTATTTTGATTGCTTACTTGGTCGACCACCACTGCCTTGTAGCTTAACACCTCAAGGGGCAGCAGGGTGGCTCAGTGAGTAGGGAGACCATCTTTCGACCCCCTGTGTCAGCATTTTGTGCCACAACTTTTATTTAGATTGTAAAACATTAAAGAAACAATCATCTACCACTGTAAAGGAATGAATTCATGCTAGAACGTAGCTACACGCGTGATTATTGCATTATCTTTTGGATTTTACCGTACTTGTTACCATACTGTTGTGTTGTCCCTAGGCATTGTATTTAATCGCCACGAATGGGACTCCTGAGCTGCAGAGTCCAGAGAAACTGTCCCCCGTCTTCAGATCCTTCCTGTCCCGCTGCCTGGAGATGGACGTGGAGAAACGAGGATCAGGCAGAGAACTGCTGCAGGTAGAGCAGGCTTACACACTTATACTCTCTCACACACATAATAACCATAATCATAATAATGCTTGTGTGTAGGTGACTATTCTGTAGGTACTATTCCACAACTTTGTTATATTTAACACTTTTGTCTGCCTGTCCCCTGCAGCACCCATTCCTGAAGCTGGCCAAGCCTCTGTCCAGCCTCACCCCCCTCATCCTGGCAGCCAAGGAGGCCATGAGGAGCAACCGCTAAGTCCTAGTCTCCAACGGCTTAGAGCTAACTCCAGTAGCTACCGAACCAACCAGCATCTTCTACTGGCCTGTGTATGATAACCGTTAGCAACCTGCTAATGGTTCTTGGTGTCTTTTTAAAAAGGAAAATTTTTCAAATACCCACATGCCTGTCCCCAGTCGCCAATGTTTCGCTACCGATGCCAAGTTTTGTTATCCATGTGCCTTGTTCCACAGCCGCATACAGTCATATGCTTTTTCCACTCTACTAGTGTGCCTTACTGTACCTGTGCTGTCACAGTACAGTGTGTTCTTCCATTTCTCACGGTTCAGTATGGTTAGGGTACAGTACAAGCCTGCTGATACATGTATCTGATACCAGCCCGCTCTCAGAGGTTTGCTGCCAGGATTGTCGTCATCCCGCAAGCGACACGCGACAACGCACATGGTCACCGGTCAGTTACAACCAACATTTTTAAATACCCAGCTGCTGTAAACAAACAGAACGAAAGAGACTTACCCGTTCTCCTTCTCTGAAAAGACCTTTCAATATTATATCCGCTAACTGTTGCAGCTGTAGCTTGTGTGGCTGGTGCGTTTTGATGCGATATTATTTTGAAACAAAGATATAATCCTAGGAAAAATATGAAAAAAAAGACTCCAGTGGGTCCGTCATGTCTGTTGTTGTTGTTGTTGACACTGGTTGCTATGGTTCCGCTGTTGCTATGGTTACACGTGCATTCTGGACAGGAACCCATGTTCAAAACTGCAATGGAAAACCAAAGGGAACCGATCCTGTGCCATACAGTGCCAAACCACATGCCAGGCCCAGCACAGGTACAGTGATTTTTCAGGGGTTTTTTTTAGACACACAACTAACATTAATTTCTGATGTTAGAATAAAGATTTTGTAGTTTCACTGTGTTTATGATTGCAACCCTCCAGTACCAATTCAGCTGGATCTCATCTCCAGCACCAGGTGACTGTTTTCTGATATATTTTTTACCAAGCACAAATGCACACACTCTCATACTTAACAGCCCTACACAGACTTCATTCATTCCTGCTATGAACCACTCTATACAGACACGATCATCCCGTGGAAATTGCCTTTAACCTTTAATGCTCAAAATTAAGTGAAAGCCATGGAATAGGTTAGAATAGTGACATTTCTGTCACTATGATGTTTCTTATAGATGTTGTTTGTGTTTTGCTGTGCCTCCTACATGTCATGCCTTGATGTTGGTGTGAGAGCAACTCAAAAGTTGTACTATATGAAACTGTTTGTCTGAAGTGTTTTATGCAGAACTGGAGGGAGACGTTGCATTGTTTTGTATATTATGTACTTTCTTTGATGCCCCGTTTTTCTCTGATTTGTTTTACCAGCTTTAAAAAACTATGTATATCATTGTTTTATATTTGTAACTAACGTAACAAATGACCATTTCGTTCTTTTTTTCCACATGTGGTTCTCTGAACTGTGCAGTTGTTGACTCAATCTCCAAACCATGAATTGAATTGATAAGCCTAAGAATGACACTCAAGCCGGACCTGCATCAAATAACATTTACAAATAATTGTTAGTGTTTGTTTTAACCTGCTTGGAGAACCGGATGGGTTGGATATCCTACATAGGAAAATACTTCAAATGCCAGCAAGTTTAGACAATCATAGGAAAGTATTTAAAAGTAAAAAAGAAAGTGAATGTTTTTAAGACATTCATAGCTTGAAATGATCTGAATTGTCCTGATGCAGTGAACCTCACTCATCTATACAACAAGAAGGCTGAAACATAAATACTTGCAAGTAGTATTTGGCACAAGTCTCACTAGAGCTGTACTTTAGGTGTTCATGTTTTGAGGATCTAGCTTAGCATCCTTCAGGATTTTAAGTGGACTAAACCGTTATGTGACTAAGCCAATCACAGAGGACCCATTCCAGTTACAAGTGTGATAATGTGTATGAATGATGAGTATACTTTGATGTTGTATCATGAAACCAACGACGTCTACCGATGAATCAAATCCATATGAAATCAGTTTGTAAATTATTATTAAAAGTGGACCTGAAAAAACCCGACTTGATTTTATCGGCTGTGAATAAGTTTCATGGTTGTGTTTTTTTTGGCACAAGGGGGCATCATTGACTTGACATTGACTTGTGATAGAACTATGCACACACACACACACACACACACGCTCTCACTCAAGGGACAGGTCTGTGTTTGCCTACAGAAGTGATCATTTGAATGGCCACATGTTTAAGATGCCATGTCTTGCGCCAATTCTTAAATCTTCAACACAGAAAACACCATGATCAAGACGTCACCGGTTCTACTGCTAACCATGCTGGCGTTCCTAGTTCTAGGTGAGAGATAACTGAATTTCTTCTGATATGTTTTTTTTTTTTTTTTTTAACTTGGTTTGATTTAAACAAATAAGCTAACCAACTTATAACTGATACAGAATTATTATTTGTAACAGAGTTTGAAGTTGTACATGATGCTTCTTCAAATATTGTACCCTACAGTATCAATGCCAGACATGTGACTCAGTCCCCTGCATCTAAGTCTGTTCGTCTGGGAGAGACTGTCTCTCTGAGCTGTACAGCCGGTACAGGAGTTGATGATGATCTCAGTTGGTATCTGCAGAAACCTGGACAGCCTCCCAAACTGCTGTTTTATGATATAAGTGAGCCTGAATCTGATACCCCTGGTCATTTGAGCAGCAGTGGCTCTGAACCTGACTTCACTCTGACCATCAGTGGAGTCCGGGCTGAAGATGCAGGAGATTACTACTGTATGGGTGAATATGTAGATATGTTCACACATTGATTTAGAGCCGTATAAAAAAAACTCCCTCAGTCAGACTACATAGAGATTGCTCTGTTGCAGCTGTGACCTACTGCAGGAAACTCTGACATGGACCACTGGTCCACTGAACACCACGCTATGGTTTGCAGCCAGTCTTCCCAAGCACAACACTGCTAAAGCATACACATACCACCGTCGTCCCCAATCAAAGAGGTAGTGAAATGGCTGCATCAACAAGTTAGTTTCTGTTTCTATGTTCCTGTAATCAGGATCTAGAGGTCAAGTGACTGACTCAGCCCTAACAGACCAGTTCTACAGAGCAACAATAAATGCAGGTAAGAATATGAGAGAACAAACACTTTTACAAACAAAATCACAAACTTTAAGGTATGAGGCGAGAGCTTGTTTATTTTGCATGTAGGTTGTGTTATGTGTTATGTTCTTTAAATTTTCATTTGCGCTGAACTACTTCGCCATCCATCAGGAAGTAGGGATTTAGTGTCTTGCTTGGGCAGATGGCTACCTTAAGATATATTATAGTGAATCTAGAAAACACCCTCTTGAAAGTTTAAATCGTACTGTCCATTCTTTGCCAACACAAACCTAGTGTTGTTTCCGCTGTCTTTGGAGTTGTTTTTTACACGAATCGCGGAAGCCAGTTTACCTGCTGTGATAAATCATAACAACAACCGTGCTGTCGCGCTATTCTCGTGTTTTCATTAAATATTTTATGTTTTTGTTTTAAAGTGTTGGCTCTCCCACGTCCCCCTCTACGAAAGTATGTTCTGGTTATTTCGAGAAGACTGAAAATGAGTAATACGAGAAGAAGAAGTTTAAAAATCATCCTTCAGATAACATGTCAACTTCTTTGGGTAAGATTTTTATCTTAACGTGTAGTTGTCTATATGAAGAATAAACGCTTTATGCTGTTATTTATAACGTGTGTGTGTGTGTGTGTGTGTGTGTGTGTGTGCGCGCGCGCGCGCGTGCGTCACACTCTGTGCGCACTTTTATTAAATTAAGTCACAGTGTTTGAGTTTAAGCAAGTCTGAACATCACACAGTAGAATACAGAGACACTCACACACACCGAAGACATAGATGGGAGTGGTAGGAATTGCCTTTCACATGACTGCACTTATTTTTACAACCTGAGTCCTAAGGTGAAATGTCTCCCTCTTCCCATTGTGATTTGCCTCAGACTAGATGGTTGATTCCCCATGATATGGTCAGGCCAGGGGAAACAAAACAGTTTGAATATATATTTTGAATATTTTACTGAACACATGAGCAAATGTTAATACATTTTACCTTGCAAATAGACTAATGCCTTAATATTTTCAATCAGGCCATTATTTGCAAGCTAAAATGAAATATACAGCATATATTAAATATCCCAGTCAAGTCAACTCACAGCTAGAATACACCCTGCTATCTGTGCCAAGGAGCGATGCCGTGACCTTTTGGGTACCTCTAGTGTGTCCATCTGGCCCATGTGTGCTGGGAGAGCCCCTTCAGTACAGTGGTGACAAGTTCAGGACTGGTCAAAGAGGGGTGAGTGTAGCATCATAGTCCTTCCTGAGACCTAGGTGTAGATATCTCACAAGGCCAGGAGCAATTTTTCTTTGGCTTAATGATAGATATTTGGTCTCCAATATGGGAGACCAAAGTTAAAACCATGTCTGCAGGGTGTCCTAGTGACTCAGGGGGCTAAGGCACAACACGCTCGCACTGTCTCCGCTGTATAATATCTAATAAAGTAGAAACACAAGAACAATCACTTGTAAAGAAAAAAAAAGGTCTTTTTCACTTTCCCAGCTGGCGGGGTTGGTGGTGGGCCTGAGTGGAGTCTACCTTCTGTTGAACTGCATGAAGAACAGCTCGTTCTTCTCTGACAGCTACACCGTCCTCCCAGCAATCCTTGCTCTTGTCAGCGCTACATTCCTATTGGCCAGTGGAGGCCTTGGCTACTGGGTGTCCGTCAGAGAATCCATTGTTCTACAGGGAGTGGTAAGGTTGTGTGTGTGTGTGTGTGTGAATGTGTGTGCATATGAATGTTGGTAGGTCTACCTGTGTGCACATCTGTGTTTGTATATAATGATGTGTTGTCCTTCACAGTTTGTTTACCTGCTGGTGGTGGTGCTTTGTCTGCAGAGCACGACCTCAGCACTGGCCTACGTCCAATCTGGAAAGGTACGCAGATTGTACCCAAACCTCCGTGACCATCGGACAATAACCGTTTGAGGATACTTCAGAACATTCTGGATAATTCAGCATGAGTATTTTGTGTGTATTCCCTCTCTGTTTAGGTGGATTCAGATCTAGCTCCCCTCAGAGGTGTGTTTGAGAAATACACAGGCAGCAGCCAGGACCCTGACTCCAGTGTTGTGGATGAAACACAAGAACAGGTGTGTGTGCATGCCTTAAATTTTCACTCAGAAGCATTTGACCAACAGTATAGGAACTGCTTTGCACTTCATTCAAGCTGAACCTCTTAGATAAGTCGCACATAATGCCCCACGTACCCGCTGTGCTTACAAAGTCTATAAAAAAAGTCTATAAAGAATATATATATCACTTCCAAAAATAAAAGTAAAAGCGTTTATCATTTCCAGTGAAAGTGATATAGGCAATAGCATACTGTAGTGAGCAAATGCAAGTAAAAGTGAAGATCTGATAAAACTGATCACTTGTTTTCAGTCTTTCAGAGATGTTGGTATTGATCTGGTGTTTTGTGTTGTGATCCCTGTTAGTTGCAGTGCTGCGGTATCCATGGCTACAGGGACTGGCTGGAAGCGCCCTGGTTTAACCGTAGTAGAGGACTCAGAGTTCCTCACAGCTGCTGCAACTCCACCTTCCAGTCCTGCAGTGCAACCCTGGACCAGCCATGGCAACTATACCAACAGGTAGAAAAAGACACACATACACACACACACACACACACACACACACACACACAGGTAGACATAGACACACAGAGACAGATACAAATGAACAAGAGACAGACACACACACTCCTGCATAGATGTCTTGATTGGTCCCCTTTACACCGTCTCTCTCTCTCTCTCTTTCTCTTCATCTATCTTTTTCAATCTCTCTCTTTCAGGGCTGCCAGGTGAAGTTGGAGGAGGCCTTAATGTTTGTGCTGAGTCTCATCATCTGGTCCTTTTTGCCAGTGGTGTTGGTGGAGGTGGGAAACCTTACGTAGATTAAAAAAAAAAAAATTAAAAACAGAGATTGTTTCCTCTTACCGTCAAAACACCTCACCTGTGCGCCTCCGTGACTGATAACCAAATGATAACCAAATACTGCTCAGCTTAGCTTGTAGTACCTGCGCATAGTTTACAACTGGCAACAATTGTTTTTCTTCTTGACAAATTCAAAGTAATGGGAATACTTCCAGTCGCTGAATGTAAACGTATCCATCTTTAATCCAAGTGTGTGGCAAACATGATGTGTTGTTTAGGTATGACGATAATAATAATATTAAACTTGATATGAAGGGGTAACAACTGTAACGTTGTAACGATTTATTTCTCTGTTTGAAATTGTAGTAATTTGTTCCACTACTTGTTACTGAGGAAAGTAATAATAGTAATGCGTTACCGCCCATCACAGGTGGGGAGGGGGCACTATCAAAGAACATTTTGGCTCCAGTAGAGTTACTTTTTACTTAATTTTGTCAACCGGTAAATTAAATCATAGTAAAACTAAACCATTCTTCAAATTTGTTTTTGAGACAGAACTCCTTTATGCACCACTGGGCCCCATTTTTGGAACAATTACAGTACATAATACTTCTCATTGCATCTCTAGTTAAAGTAGTGACACACTATACTTTGGCACCCAATATTCTGATATTACAATTCTTGTTTCACTTCTGTAAAGTTGAAAAAGTTAATATGGGGTGTTCATTCATTTGGTGGTTAACCTGAATTCTTCTCTTCTTTCTCTTCTTCTCATGCAGATGGTTGGGTTTGTGACGGTGGGCCAGCTGATGACAGACCAACACTTTCTGGATTATCACATACTGGACAGAAAATAGAGACACTGATAGATAGACCTGTGGTGTTGTATGTACAGATAGATGGATAGATGGATAGATGGATGGATAGATGGATGGATGGATGGATGGATGGATGGATAGATAGATAGATAGATAGATAGATAGATAGATAGATAGATAGGTAGGTGGGTGGATGGATGGATGGATGGATGGATGGATGGATGGATGGATGGATGGCTGGCTGGATGGATGGATGGCTGGATGGATGTCTGGATGTCTGGATGGATGGCTGGATGGATGGATGGCTGGATGGATGGATGGATGGATGGATGGATGGATGGCTGGATGGCTGGATGGATGGCTGGATGGATGGATGGCTGGCTGGATGGATGGATGGCTGGATGGATGTCTGGATGGCTGGATGGATGGCTGGATGGATGGATGGCTGGATGGATGGATGGATGGATGGATGGATGGATGGATGGATGGATGGCTGGATGGATGTCTGGATGGCCCAGAAAAAGAGGTCTGAAGTGCGTACCTTAGCAGGATTACCCAGCGTCTTCCTCTTGCGTACACCAAAACACTTATCTGTGTTTACAACACCGGGTTTTAAACTGCGTCTGTGTGCAACGATACATCAAGTGGGCATGTTTGTAACGCAACATATCTTTACTCTGGGGATGTAAAGTGCACAATCCACAAAAACAAGGCTCATCCCTGCTGTGTATTTCTGTCCTGGTTTGGGTAGCTGCATGTTTTATTGGTGTTTTTAGAGCGGTGATCTATGAGATCCCTGTTTTCTTTTATTATTTTGGTGACTGTAGCAGCCTTGACTGGCCTTAAACAAGCAGGTCTCAACTTCCTGTTTCCAGCTCAGCCTCAACCACACCCCCCCGTCTGCCGCTGTGACATCACTGCACTACCCAGAGATCACTTGTCAATCACTCGTCAATTCTTGGGATTTCCTGAAGTCTGAGTTTCCTTGTGTGTTCAGCCGTGGTGGCTCATGCTAACCACCCAGTTCTTCTTCTGTTTATCCCAAACAAACCGCTGTTGCTGCGGCTGGTCACATAAAGCGCATCACTTCCTGTTCGCCGGAGTATTTTTCCTAGAAAAGACGACACCGGGGGTTTAGAACAGCAGGCTTTTATGAACTGGCTTCAGGTTGAATCACTATTATGGTATACCAGCTTCATATTTAGATGAAAAAGTTCATCATCCGGGCTCCACGGTGCCTCTGCTGCAGTGCCTGGTGCTTTTAAGAACAGCGTTATGCTTCCCTGTACTGTTCTTGTGCTATACAGTGCACTCAGTTTAACACTGTGCTGCCCTGTGCCCTGCTGTGCTGTGTTGTCCTGTGCAGCACTATGCAATGAAGTGTGTTG
>CABFOQ010049568.1:0-14257 GCA_900660455.1 Gephyroberyx darwinii | reverse complement strand
CCTACGGCGGGCACCGCTTCATCACGGAGAAGGCCGTGTTCGCCAAGTGGGCCAAGACTCACGCCATCAAGTTCTTCAACCCCGCCTGGCAGCTGTCGTGACCCTGGCCCGGGACCGATCCGGAAACGTCATCATCATCCAAGGACTAGCAAAAATCTCACGCTGACAGAAAAAAACGCGTTCACCTCACGCGGTGTGAAAATGTGCAGATATCCACTTCTGCGCATTTTCACATCCGTATCCATTCATTTCTATTTTTAGCTTGAGGGTTTGCTTGTCCAGTCCTCATTGGTTATCGTCCAGGAAGTGCACACTCTCCAGGGCTTGGAGGTGGAGCCTCCAGAAGCCGGGCAAGTTCCTGATTTGACAACGTAGCCGCTCAGTCAAACAAACCTGCCTGTGAAGTTGTGGAAGGCAATGAGAAATCTCTAACTGTCTGAATATCTTGCTTTCTTCTCCTGAACTCAAATTGGCCTCGCATTGACAAATTTGTCCGTTTGCTGCTCTGTGAGTCTAGCAAAGGATGGCTCGAGGACTAAATAAAGAAAGGACAGAACATGAAGAAGTCTATCGTCCGTCAGCCGGCAGTGACCTCGCCGACTCGACGTCTGCCTGCACTGTAAATTGCAAAGGCTAAATTTAAGAACAGACGCGTGGGATAAAAGCCGGAGACTCTGCACAGTCGTACCGCTACTGACGTCTGACAAGCTCCCCTGCTCTGTTTCCTCTGCATGTCTGTCGCCTGTCTAGCTGTAATTAATCTGTAATAAGTCTCATTCAGGCCTTCATCTTTGACTGAGGGAATATTGGAGGCAGATTCTCTGTCAGTTTCAATTTGCTTTCCTCTGTCTATCAAAGCGGCTTCAACAAACAAGGTCGTCTGAAAAGCAGCAGAAGCAGGAGTCATGTTTGCAGGGGAATTCAGTCAGACTTATACTCCAAAGGGTTTTCTTTTGTCAGAGGTGTAAATCTGAGGTTTCCCACTGCTCCCTTTGTCTTTGTTATGCTGTGTGCGTATTCACACAATTGGAAGATGTCAGCTTTTTCTTTTTTTTTTAATGCTGTGAAACCGAGTGGTAACAGACACACACTCTGGCATTTGGCGGATGTCCAGAACGCCTTCTCTGTCCTTTACTCTATACGGAGACAGAGACGTTTCCAACTCTCTGACCGAGCGCCATTGTTTGACAATGTGAGCGTCACAGCACATCGAGCAATGTGCAATTAGAAACTCCTCCCTCACGGACGCAGCGGAGTCGTTTGCGACCCCGTGGAGGGAGAGATTTATGTTTGCAGTGAAACCGCTTGAAGTTAATTGCGTTCTATTATCATTTGTGCCTGCGATGTACTCTGCAGTTCATTGTATATAGACAGAGTGCCCTCTCTCTCTCTCTCTCTCTCTCTCTCTCTCCCTCATCTTCTCATTCAGTTTTGTGCCTCTATGTATAGTATCACACATCTCCCTGTTCGTCCTCGACGTGACATGCATGTTTTCTGGTGCAGACCGTTGCATTTGACTGCCGCGGTTCAGGACAGCGGGTTTGAAGAATAATCAATGAAGTGCGTCGGATAGCAGCCGACATGGTGGCGGTGGAGGGCTGAGGCTGTGTGAACTGTGACTATGACTCCCCCTAAAGCAATGATTAGTGTCCCGGTCAGAGACTCGGCCCACAGAGGAGGAGTGGAAGGATTCAAAGGCTTCTAATTCAGGCGACTTGATGCAACGTGGCGCCGACTGCTGTAATATACTGACCCTGCTGCCACGTTGCACTTGAACGTTTGCCGTCGCTCGACACCTAAACGCTCCATTTTAACTATCGCTCACGATGTCATCTGCACGGTTTTTCATCGCCAGGTCTCTTTTGATCCTGTAAATCCATTGGCTGCCTTCCACTTCAGGAGCGCCATCTCTTCGTGCTGCAGATCTTTACCCTCTCTCTTGGCTCTCTTGGAGAGCTGGCAGCAGTGCTTACAGAGACCTGAAAATCTCAGGTTCAGTCCCCGCAAACAGCCGGTCTGTCGCCAGCTGTTTGTCCCGTCGTCACCTGCTCATGTATTGTAATTCAACCCGGATGAGAGCATCAGCAAAATGTAAAAATGTCCTACTTGAAATTCCTCCCCGTGGGTCGAGGATGGCGCTAACACCGCCGGGGTCAGAGGTCTGATTCCCGCAGGAGCGATGCATGCTAAAGGTGCGTGCGCTCCCAGTATTGCAAGGGGCTTCGGATAAAGGCGTCCGACCAATCGGCGTGTGTTGGGGGAGAAATATGATTTTCCCTGTTTAGACGGCGATGAGAAGATGAGATCTGGGTCAGGAAGAGTTAGAAATGAGATTTGTTCTGTTCCTTCGGGAACACAGCATAGATACTGAGGCTATGATTTGATATAGCAAGAATTTTACATGATTAATGTACATTTTTTCATGCATTTTATACCCAGCCCTCGATTGTGCAATCATCTGGCAGCTCCGTTCCAATCAGTTTTTGCCGCCACCATCCAGCCCCCATATGATAAAGTAGTCCACACCAGGGCAAGAATTGAACTTTTTTTCAGAGGCATTTATTCCCTCTTGATCTGATGATTAAGGTCACTGAGGTCCTTTCTGGGGACACTTTGACTGAACTATAAAATAATGCATTGCATATTGGGGGAAAAAGCACTTTGTACCTCTGAGATTTGTTCTAACTTCTTTCCCTGAACTGGCGTCGGGCCTCACAAGAAGAGGACGGTGCCGTTCTCTGTCCCCGACCGGGCCATCTTCCATCTCCCATTGTTGAGTTTTCACAATATTGGTTGTTTTCTGTTTGTGTTGAGGCAGTTGTTTGTGTGGGGTCGGCATTTTCCTCTACCGCTGGCTGCATGGTGCCAACATTTTCTGCTGCTCTGGGCTGCGTAATCACTCCATTTTTGTCTCCCAGAATGCACTGGAAAGAATCCTCTAGTTATAGGCTTCCATGAATCACCTGCGGTGGCCCACGCAGTCGTCGTGTCAATACGTGACAACTCAATGAGTAAAATCTGAACAGGGAACAAAAAAAAAAAACGGGTGCTCCTGATTGTCGGGGACATTTTTTTGCCTCTTCATTTTTAAACTCGCAGCCGTTTTCTGAACTTTGAAGCGAGTGTTTGTCCCGAGCCCTCGCTAATTTCTGCCCCCGATTCACCCTCCCACTGTCGCTCCGTTATCTAGATCCACAGCTTGAACTGATCCGGGGCTTAACCCGTTAAAACTGGGATAATGTGGCGTTCAGGGCACCGCAGTTTCAAGTATTTAGACCACCAAAGTGGCTGTTGCGTATCCGGGGTCCGTGCCACTTCGCTCCATTCCCTCTCCTGACTGTAAATGCAGCCGTAATGGTTTTATCACCACCCTCCAAACTGAAGCAGAGTTTTATCTTCAGCTGTATATATGCAAATGGCGAAGCGGCGGCGGTGTTTCTGCGGCAACCGGAGTGTCACCGCAACGCCTCCAGTTGTGCGACACGGAGAATAAATTGTAAGTTCACTTCCCAGAAAAATCAGAGCTGGCTAAGAAACGCGGTTCTGACTAAAAAGGTCTGGATGTGACCGGTGGAACAAAGCTGTGAATTTCAATACCCTTCACCATTAGCACACTTTCATTATTTTCACCCTTTCTTCCTGCTGTGATCAGTCGAGGTAATTGCCATCCATTGTGCAGGTAAGAGTTCAGATTCAGATGTCTAATTTCCTCCACATCCCTTCAGTTCGGCATGTAGCGTTCGGCCCTTTCTCTGCAGACTGTTTGCCGCTCTGACCCAAGTGCTCTCTCGAGGTGTTTTGTTTCCAAGTCCGCGTCTTAATAATTTGTCGTTTGGAAAATAAAGCACTTTTCCTTTTTCGTTTTCAAGTGTCCTTGTGCAAGCGTGTAACCTTGGCGTGGTTGAGGTATGTGGAACGTAATGTAGCACTGAGGTTGTTTTTAATGCAGCTAACGCCTCACCTCTTGGTAGAACAACATTCTCCAAATGCTGCATGGATCATTGCAGGCTTTTGTTTCCACAGCATGGATTGAATAGTGATTTTCAAAAGTACATTTTGTTAAAAAATAAGTACAGTAATTCTACGTAATGTTCTGTTGTTTGCTGTTCACTCTAAGGATTAGATGCAGTTTGTCTTGTGAATGCTTTTATTTTTTTACCAATCCTGAACATGGACTCTTGTCTTCTCTGTCGTTTGGTTATCCTTATCCGGGGATTAAAGAAGATCTCATACCCTGGTGTGACTTCACAGCTTTTTAAAAACAGAGTAAGCAGTGTCAGAAAGTAAGAAACTTGTTGATATGAAAAAAAAAAAAAGCCCGAGCTCAGCTGACCTCTCCAATCTGGGATCTTACGAGATGTTTAAAGACATCGATGACGGAGTGGAGATGTGCCGAGTTCAGACAGTTCTGGGGAGAGCGTTCTGGTGCTGGTGGGCGTAGGAGGGTTTTACGTAACCGTTGCATACTAACAAGAGTATGAAATGGTAATGCCCACATGGTCCGTATAATTTCTGCCAGAGTAATGACTAAAGCATCAAGATAGAAAATGAAGGACGGGTGGTGGAGCCGAGCCGGTCCGGTTTCGTGTCCTGATGTCGGAGGCCACGTTTTACACTTCCAGCTGCAGCGCTAAGTTACGTTACGGATGGCCGCTGTTTATTTTAATCGCGTAGCACTTCACTCTCATTTAACAAAATGAATCACTAACTGCCGTGCAGTTCCCCGGGAGGGTGCCAAGTCCTGCCTTTTGTGGCATTCATCAAAGTGTTTCACAGCCCGGGAAAAAAAAAACTCTGGGAAAAGGGGGCTGGGCTAATGGTATTACTTCCCCTTTGCTTCAGTTAAATTAATTGTTAGTTTGAGACGTCTGCCTGAGTTGACCGCCGTCAGAATGATCCCCCCCCCCACGCCTGCAGGGGTGATTCAGTTAACGCCTGCAGAGTCACATCTTCAAAACATGAACACAGGCCGGCTCCGTTCTGCTCAGTCAGTCACTCCGGTGCCAATTCCACCTCATTGTACAGTGAGAAACCCAAGGTATCATGCATCCACACTGTCCATGTGATAATGGAAGAGTTATTGAACTGACCGTAGACCAGCACCACATCAAATCATCAGGCTGTTCAGTCTGTTTAGTCTGTTTATGGATGCAATAGACAACGCAATGACACGGCTGATGAATTAACTAATAACTAGGTAGCCGTGAGCGTGGCTCCAGGGTCCGTTCGCTTTCCACAGCCTGTGTGTGTGTGTGTGGGGTGGAGCTGCAGAGCGCCGGGGTTATGAATCATGTGAGTAATGGACATGATGTAATTTCCACAAGCTCACAACAATAGAGGAACTAATGAGCCGTTGGCTAAAGAGGAACTGTTCACTCTGCCTTACCTCGGAGAGAAAGAATCCTCCCTTTTCACTCCAGCTACCTTGACTGCATTAGACCTCAATTAGACGCCGTCTGGCCCGACTACTTACCTTGTTTTGTATCATACTTGTTTTTTTTGCCGGCAGCTGGCGCGCTGTAGTGTTTTCTGTTACACGCACGGCGTTTCTGAACAAGGTCAACCAGACAACTGGAATCCGATGATTTCAGTTGTGGAAAAATTGTTTTTGCAGAATGTTTCGACCTCCAAGACGTATTTTCAAGGGAATGCGTTCTCCAGGGCCAGATGGTGCTGCAATATGTAGCGGTACCTTAACTGTGGGGCTCATTCTCACGGTTAACCAGGTGCAATTCAACTGTTGCGTAATGCACAGACGTGTTGTTCAGCACAAACCTGTTTGAAAGCTGTTTGTGTTACTGTTCAACATGATAATACATCTGCTGTTTTGAAAAGTAACACAATGTGCTTGTGACTGTCAAGTAAGTGAAAGCTCACAAGTTTGATCCCCACAACAGCCTTGGACTCCCATCTGCTCTCTCATTTCAAGATGCTATTATATGAGAGCGTCAGCTAAACAAGTGACAAATCCCATTTTAGTAGAGAAATGTTTTCAAGGTGACCTCTCGGCACGTGAGTCTTCTTACTCTGCAGATTCTGTTTTTCTAAAGCCACTAAGAGAATGAATCATCTGAAAATGTTTTCTTTTTTTTTTGCCAAACACAGTTACTGAACAAATGCTTCTGTGGTACCGTTTGTAAGTTATTGCATTACTTGTCGTAAGTTTAACGTGAAGCGATGCTTGTTCCTCCTTGTGCTCATGTTTCACTGTAGTTGGCTCCCTGTGCTGTTCCCCGATTCGTCCTCTTGCTCTGTAAAGTTTTACTACTATCGCGATCATTTTCTAACCCATAGGCAACGATATCTGTACAAACGTCCGTTGGCATCACATGACTTTTGTACTCTCAATCTGAAAGTTGTTTTTAATAAATGATTGAACCTCATTATCCCTCTGTGACATTTCATTCGGTTTTTCTCTCTCTCCTAAATCAACCTTAACAGCCTCGGCACATTCCTCACATTTTTCACCGAGGTTACAGTACTGACAATTCAAAACACTATTTTCCCTGACAGGTGCATCCAATTAGCGAGGCGTGTGTGTGGGACGAACACCGCTTGACGTACAGCAAGTCAAAGCACATCATTATTAAATACCGAGCCGTGTACAAGATTTACAGTGTTTTTGTGTTTGTTCGTGTTTGCCTATGAATGTTCAAAGTACAAACGTAAGGGCTTTAAACTTCTTACCCGTTTGCATGATGTATGAGGGCTGTGGCTGAAGCGAGCGCTGACAACATGCTTTTTGGAGTCGGTCCTGTCCACTTGGCACGTCAATTGCGTTTGTCGCCCAGATCCTGTTAATTGGGTATTTGACTGGTTTCAGGGGCTGGCCAGTCCAGAAACGCTGACCCCCGGACAATTTCTGGCAGGAGATAACAGAAATGAGTGAGAAAGCTGATACAGTCGTTTTTCTGTGTACTAACTTCTAATAATCTGTAACATAAAGTGAGAGATGGAGGCTCTTTAACTTTGTCTGTCCCTGTAGCAGCTCTGGTGCTTCATTAATGACGTGCTGGCAGCAGACATTGCTTTGATCGTCACGTTTTACATCCATCTCCCTAAAGAAATATGAGCGCTGCACTAATTGCCTCATGTTTTTATTGATTACACCCACCTTCTCCGCTAGTCGCTCATCCCCACTCCCCCCAATCTTTATTTTTTCTAAGCATATCGAGCCTGTCAGGAATCGGGAGCGTTTGCAGGGTAAAGTGTATGGGCTGGCGCTAAATGACAACACTTTCTGGATTATCCGAAGCAACAGAAAACATTAAGCTCAGATCACTGACAAAACACACGTCTGTACCGAGCAGTTATATTCTTTGGCAGTCTATATTTATACTCCCTGGAACTTTAGTCACATTTTGAAAGCACTTCCCACAATGAGCGAAATGAGTGTTTTGCATCGACCTCAACAGGGAACAGCGTAGTTTATTATCACAAGCTAAATAATGTCTCAGTTAATGTCCCTGTTTACAACATTTTCTCTTCCCATCTCCTTTCATCAACCTCGATATAATCAAAGTTTATAACATCTTACATCTTCGGCAGGCCTGATGGTAATTGAATTGCTCTAAAAGTTCTTATCTCCTTAAAGCCTCCTTTGCCCATCTCAATCAATCACTTTCTTTGATGTCTTATATGCCTCTGACTACATTGGGCTAAGTTTTGTTTGTTATTCATTCATACGTTTCTTCAGTTTTATGCCGATGACACTCTGCTTTGAGTGATAGCAGACGGAGGTGATTGACTGCCCTGTCAAATACAGTGCTGGAGGATGTCAGCTCCTTTCAGGGGGCTAGGGGATCAAGGGGATCTCTCAACAGCTGGGAATGTTTGCTAAACACATATATGCTCTTTCTCAGTTACACTCTCCTTTACATTCACACCTGGGAGCTAGCCGGTAAAACCACAGTCTTCTGCTTTCGGTCACTGGGGTTATGGGTCATGCTCAAGGGCACCTCACCGGTAATTGTTGAAGGACCTTATTTCTTTTCGGCATCTTCATTTCCTCAGCCTGTCTGACTCCACACACACCACAAACCTGCTTTGCTAACCCTTATGCTACGGCCACCCTGTGTGTTGGAATCAGAAAAGCACTGCCACAGTTATCTTCTTTTAAATCAATTCTCACTATTGTTGTAATGCCTTTCTGTGATATTTGACTTGTATTTATTTTGCCCATATTGCCTTGTCAGATATGTATTCCTTTTGTTGTATCTGTATGGCTTTTTCTGTTTTATGCCTCATTGTTCTTTCTGTCTTATTGTCTTATTTATCCTATTGATCTTCGTCATTGTTCACTTGGTTGCTTGTGAAGCACTTTGTAGCCCTGTTTTGAAAAGTGCTATACAAATCAAGATTATTAATATTTTGTATTCTATATAGGCAGTGAGAGAAGCATTGTGACCCTGCTCTCCAAACTTTGAATCCTCTGACAGCTTTATGAATTTTCTCTCTGGTGGAAATATGCTACCTATACCAGCTTTTAAGCCCTGAAGCAAATGAAAAATGCAGTACAGACCCCACACAACTGTTGCTCTGCTGTCAACCACACATTATATGAGCAGAGTTATTTTTCCTGCCTTAGAAAGTGAGTGTGTACAGTTCAGCAGTTTGCTTGTCTGTCCAATCCTCTGAGGCGGCAATGATCTCTGGGGAATCTCCCACTACAGAGACAGAGGAGTTTTCAAAAGCCTCACAAAGAACTACTTCTGTCCAACACAATCACATAACTACTTCCGCGAAAAATGAAAAAGAAAGAAAGTGCGGAACAATGAAAGGATTCCCGGTTCTTCTTCAGCAGGGCTGACTATCTGTTTCATTGTACCATTCAGCCGCCTGAAGAGACTTGACAAGCGATGGTTCATCTGTAACTCTGTAAAGGAGCTGGTTCCCAATCAGCACCATGATCCTGCATGAGAAGCAAAATGTCTCAGGTTTTTGTTCCAAAATATTATATTAACTATTGAAATAGTGACACTTCTGTATTTCAAGCTGCACTATGCAAGATCTTTATGTAAAAATACACTCGTATTATCCATCTAAATCATGTATTAGACACTGTAGCTTCGCCCTGTTTGCCCAAATGAAATTCAGGTGTCTGTATGGGAGCTGGTGAGATGCACATGCACAGGAAGTGATAAATTGAAATTTAAAAGCAAAATATAAAACTGTCTCCTAAACAGCAGCGAGCGAGAAAGCAGGACTTACCAACGACAGCTGAACCTACTGCCACCAAGACTTTAGGTCTGATGTAGTTTACTGTAGTTTACATGATTTCTGGGTAATGAAGTCCTTCAAACAGTTATCTCTCGCTGCCAATCTGGGCCGCCAAGTGCAAAATTGCCCTGCGCAGCTTTAAGTTTATGGTTGACAAAATGATGACATTGTTACAGACAACATACTCCTTTTAGAAATACATAATGACAAATTTCATGTGGCTATTTTTTGGCATTTTGGAAATGCACTTTTCAAATACAGTAGTCGGTTTGCTTTTGCACTCTCAGACTGCATTGCAAAAGTGGTTTCAGATCACCTGCTTTTCGATCCTTCACCCTAACCCCTTATATCTCTCTCATCAACCAGGCAGCATACTGCAGTCCCTGGCTGACTTGCCCCCCCCGACAGTGAGCATGTGGGGGCAGACGAGTGTGTCTCCCTCAGGGCCTGGACGATGAGACGCTGCATTTACATTAGCCTAGCGAAGCGGCAGCAGTGGCGCACTGCCAACACTGGAACGCAGAGCATGCAGCCAGAGCCAGAGCATCTGGTGGGCTTGTGCTAACGTCAGGAGAGGCCAGGTCTGCCATCAGACACACAGTCAGACAGAGAATCTGGCACACAGTCAGATCACAAAGTCAGATAAACAATCATATTCAGGAAGTTAATTATCCATTAGTCATTCAGCCAAACCGTTTGTCAGGAAGACTCTGGGCTGGGCCGTTCGCCGCCATGTACGCAGCCAGCTTGTCACTCTGTCAGTCATAACCAGAGAATGGAAAGAGACAGAGAGGGGACAGCTTCATTCATGGGAGTCTGGACTCCGGTCTCTTGGCTGGCTGAGTCGGGAGACCAGGTTGTCCTGTTCACAGGCAAATTGGAGAAGAGAGAAAGTCACTCAGCGTTGAAATTACCTTGGACGCAAACTGTAATCTGCCTCCCAACCGCAGACCGCCAGTGGCAGTTTTCTTTGGATTTGTGCACGACTTTCAATAAAGATTCAAATGGAGGGCAAACACTGAGAATGGGACTTTAGAGTGCCACTTTGATAGAAGCACTAAATGTGCATTTCCATTAGTTTGAAGGGAGGACGGACAATTTAATGGCAGCAAAGATAGATCAACATTTTCAGATGGGTTGCACTACACCTGCATTTAACATAACAATGAGGTAGAGGAACAATGTAGTACTTTAGTCATCTTCGGTTAAATATGCTTGCACTAAAACTGAAATTAGCAGGATATCATCCCATAATGCCCCTCTGGCAGCAAAACGCTCCGATATACATCGCAGGCAGAGCGGAGAAAAAGGGAAAGGAATGTAGATGACATAGAGCAGCATAAACCATCTACACTATGTGGACCTTGAGCTGGTTGATGGTGTCGGGGGGGGCGAGCCAGTGATGCATCACCACGGGGCTGCTTTCCCATTTGGCAAAGTCAGAGTCTGGGAGTGCTTGTCTTGCCTCCAGCAGAGACACGCAACAAAGCCAGGCATTCACAGAGCGCCGGGTCTCCCTCTGTACCCATAGCCCAGTCACCCCTGAAACTAGATTCCCTCTTCCATCATGCCTGAGGGAACAATTTAATTAAAGGCCAACTCAGAGCGTAGGACACCCATCACCCAAGTCTTGACACCTCTACAGTCAACAAATATGGAGAGCAAATCCCCTAGCGGACCGCGTCCTGGCCCCGCTACAGTAACTGTAAATACACACAGCTGAACAGATTGTTTTGTAATGAGTGGGAGGGATGTTAAATACCAGCATTTAAACCTTGTGTGGGTATCTAGTTATTTTCATGAAAATGGCTGACTGACATTATTAAATGGAATCCATAACTGGAAACCATATCTATTTTCTCATTTATCTTCAGTCCAACTTGAAGGGGCTTCATTTTTTTTGTCCCATTTGGTAATAAGGTTCATCCATTCTCTCTAATGGCCTGCCAGCTGTTATTATCACATGTTAACAATGCATTTATCACACAAAGCACCAACCCCGAATACACAGATTGGAGAGAGACTGTCCTGAAACCAGTGTCACAGCTTCCTGTCAAAGTGTCCTTGAGCATTGCCTCTGCACTGAAGACCTCTGGTGAAATATGTACCAAGAAGTATTTGAGTATTTGCCAAGAAAGAAGTACCAAAAAGAAATTTCCTAATTACATTTTGTGTAATATAGTGATGGAAGTACTAAAACCTTGTGAATGCGTGTCCCATTGACCTGTATGCACTGCTGGCCATTCACCCCACGCAGGACAGCCAGCGAGCGTGCATTAAAACGGGCCTGCTCATCATTTGTCACCGGGCCCATGGGTAATGAACAGGGTGAATTGGATGTACTCTCTAATTATGGAAAGGACAAAAAGCCAGTCAGATCCCCTCATCAAGGTCTCCCTCCAGCAGCACCGCGGGGAGCAGCATTCACTCATAAATCAGGAAGGGATACAGATCTGCAGCGGCTTAGAGAGAACATAAAAGGAGAAATATTGGCCCGTGTGGGCCCTAGACAATCAACCATGTAACGGCCAACGACAGGCAATAAGTAGGTGCCTGAGCCCCCTCCGTGTTATAGGCATCGTAAACACCTGCTGATCAGCATCCCGCTACTATCCAAGTGCTCAGCAGCAGCAGCCATCTTTCACGGTACCCTTATCATCAGCCTGGCCCTGGCAGTCAGACCCTAACCTCAGTGTAACAAGGATCATTAACATTGATCAACATGCTTCTGCTGCTGCCGGTATGAGGTGGCTTGCCTGTTTGCACTCTAAATCTGTACCACTGCATAAAGCTCTATGAGCTGGTAAGTATTTAGTCCTGAACCACCCACACAGCAGTGAGCTGCGGTGGTTCACTGGCCCTTGATCGTTATGAGGAGGTTATTGAGACTTGTTCTCACAATTACTGAATTAAAAGTTCATTAAAAAGAGATCTTACTGAAGGTTTTCCCCCTCTAGTCTTGTGTCTAAACTTACTTAATAAAAATGATTCAAGCAGAAGTATGTGAAAGTAAATTAGCACAGAATGCTAGTATTTATCATTTATCATTTTGTGTCTGTTGTACTGATGCTGTGTTGCCACAGACATGTGATATGTTATCTAAGAACATGTGCCTGAGTGTTGCAGAGTGAGCTAGCGAGGCCCTAGAAGGAAGTCATAAATCTGACCTTGACCAGACCACTGCTATGTGGAGAGAGCCTATAGGATGAACCATGTTAAACATGTTATCTAAGCATAAGAGAACCAATCATGAAAGACTTCTTTGTCTCCAAAGAAACTATAAAGATTGTAGTGAGTTGACTTTCAGGGAGAGAGAGCATAGAGAGACTTTGACCTTCTGTGTGACCTGTGTCTTTCTCTCTCCAATATATCTGTATACAATATATTTTTATACTTCAACCTTTCAATGTTTTGTGTGTTATTTCCACAACAAGTACAAGCATATAGAAAAGTACATAGAAAAGTACATCAAAAAGTAGGGTTACTCAACTAGAGCTGCTGCAACTACAGACTTTCCACTTCTAGCTTTATACTAGTTTCCAGTCACTGGCCAAAGTTACGCTACATGATCCTTTCAGTACTATGCTAGCACTAGTACTAGTACTATGCTGTACTATGCTGTCATGTATAATGTACTAGCCGTAATAGCAGTAGTAGTTTTATTGTACTGAGCCCAGAGTGGAAAATTACAGTGGAAAATCAGTGAAATATGATCAGTGATCTAATACACAGAACAAAAGCACATTGTGGCGCTGCTCCCATAGTAACACACAGTGGAGTGGCTGTGCTGCTGGGAAACTGTACTGGGAGGATGGGGCGGGTGCAGCTACGCCTCATGTTCAGATTGTCTTGCCAAATTTGTACTTTGATCCAAAGATGCTGCAAATGTGTGATTGTATCTTTTGCTCCTGTTTCTAACTGTGGGGGAGTTAATGTACAGATGTAGCCACTGCAAAGTCCCACTTCTACTAAATGCTTGCTGCACTGCCAGTAAACCTTGGCTCCATCCCCAGCAGGGATCCAGCTTAGCTTTCTTCTCTTTTTTTCTGGTAACTAGCTGGTTGAGAGACAGTTTAGCATTACAATATACTGTTTGAGATCTACTGTGTAACACTGAGAGAGAATTATCTCCTGTACTAGATGCAAAATAAATGCATTAAGGAAAGGGAGACAACCATTGTATAAAAAATGCAATGGTTGCCTCAGCAATAGTTTGCCTAATTGTCCAAGTCAGATAAAAAATAAATAAACTGTTTTATCTCCCAGATGCCCAGGGACACTCATACCTTCCATCCTTTCACTGCCCTTCAATATGTGTGTACTTCAAAGACAGCCTTTGTTTGCAACTGCTTTTAGATGTACCGTCATTGTTGTTGTTGTTATTGTTGTTCAGCCTTTCTGCCTTACAATGAGTTACCTCACATTATTCTCCGGTGACTGTGCTGGTGACATTGATGTGGATTACTGTTTCTCGGAAGTCTCTTTCGCCTCTCCCTCAGGAGGACCCATTTTTTTCATAAGAAGATTATACACAATCACAGGCAATGGGGGGTGAAACATGCAACCGCTCCTGTCTGGATTTAATGCATTGTTATCTGCGTGTCCACGGGGCAGCGGCTTGGTGTGTGGAGGCTGCAGCGATGCAGGTGATTGCAGGTTTGAGGGCATGACCTGCAGATCGAGTCAGTCTCAAATTATTTTAGCGAGATGTTTTTTTGTTTGGCAACATCTTTGGTGTTCCTCACTGTGGTGTTCCTCACGGTGGTGTTCCTCACTGTGGTGTTCTTCACTGTGGTGTTCTTCACTGTGGTGTTCCTCACTTTGGTGTTCTTCACTGTGATGTTCTTCACTGTGGTGTTCTTCACTTTGGTGTTCTTCACTGTGATGTTCTTCACTGTGATGTTCTTCACTGTGGTGTTCTTCACTTTGGTGTTCTTCACTGTGATGTTCTTCACTGTGGTGTTCTTCACTGTGGTGTTCCTCACTGTGGTGTTCTTCACTGTGAGGAACACCACAGTGAAGAACACCACAGTGAAGA
>CABFOQ010049560.1:4131-14591 GCA_900660455.1 Gephyroberyx darwinii | reverse complement strand
CTGTGGCAGAGCTGCTCTGGAGGCAGAAATAATCTCATTGGTTGAGTTAAACCTCAGTGGGCGGAGCCAAAGAACCACAATTTCTCTTGCTAAGTAACATTAGCCTGTATTAATTTTTAACTGAAAAAAATGCAATCTAGACATACTGCATTATCTAGGTTAGCTAGTTAGCTAGCCTGCTGACCTTCCAGGTTCAAACTAGCCATACTAGCCTATAGCTATCTAGGTTAGCTAGTTAGCTAGCCTGCTGACCTTCCAAGATCATGAATGCCATGGTCATGAAGGAATGAAAAATAATACATTGACATTTATATTTTGACCAGAGTTCTTCTTTCTTTGCTATTCAAGTTTACACACTTGTGATTATTATTTTGCTCCGCCCACTGAGTTTTAACTCAAGCAATGAGATTAATTCTGTCTCCAGAGCAGCTCTGCCACAGAGAAATGTTTGTAGAACTAAAAGGCCATTCTGCCAATTCAGCAGCTTACGTATTTCACCAATTATCACATGTTCAACCAGAGAGGAGGAACTGATCGGTGTAATCAGTCTCTGCAGTGATTGATTAAAGAAAACCTGCAGAATGTTAGTCAGCCTGGTTGAGAACCACTTGAAGAAAGGGACTTTCAAATACTTACTTTACTCTCTAAACTTTAAGGCATTCATTTTGTGGTCCAATGAAACCCACCCATCTGGTACTCGAAAGTTAAAACCAATGCTGAGAATGATTCGCAAATCCATTCTGACCCAGGTCTGGCACAAAAGCACAGTTTGTCCATACTGGTGAAAACAGGGTTGTTTTATACTGAATCACTCAAACTGTTGTGACAAATTGGTTAATTTTTCATGTACATTTTATTAACTGGTGTCATTGAGAAGTGCTGTACATGCTCCAAATCCCTTTTCTGTGATATAATGGACTCCACACTGTGCTCAGTGACCTGTTATAATGAAGCCATGCATGTGACTGAAGACGTCGCTCTACTAAAAGGGAAACTTAAGACAGCGTGTCCATCGGGAACCTTTCTTATCAGTGTTGGCAAAACCACCGGTTGGTTCAACACCCAGCACCAAATCCAAAAGGATCTTATTTTCAAAGCCAGAGAGCCACCGATATATAAAAGTTGTATAAAACGTTAGAAAACATGCAGACGTAAAAAGTTACTCTATAGCGGCAGGAAAACCACAACAACCCTTTACTGTCACTTGGTGGAAAGCTTGGTGGCCGATAACTTCCCTCCAGTCGCGTCTTGGCGATGAGCCCATCAGCTCCCAGTGTTCTTCAGTTGTTTCTTTCTAACAGTAACACCTTGCATGGCAGCGTTGTCATCAAGTAACGTGAAGTCAAACTTAATGAACAAATCTATCATTATATCATCAAAAGCCCCATTCAGCTAAATATTCAACAAAATATCTAAACTAAAATAAATCAGTGCAATCAAGTAGATTCAGCTAATTTTGGCAAGCGAAGGAGCAGAAGGAGCTAAATGGAGTCCATGCTTTAATAAAACATTGGGATATTTTATTAACTTGTGGGCATGTGTTCATTTCTTTGGATCAATATACAATCAATCATGAGCCTAATCCATCTCCTGCCCTCCATAGAGTGAATCCTGGCCTCAAATATATATTTTATTCTCCTGCGGCCACTCCACTCCAACCACAGTACATTGGTTTCATTTTCTCATTTGCACTGCTACAGCGTGTTCAGCACTGCGAGCTCAGCAGGGTTTTAGTGCTCAGACTATCAGAATCAGAATCAAATGTATTAGCCAAGTACGTTCGCACATACAAGGAATTTGACTTGGTGACGTTGGTACATTTAAAAAAATAGAAAGACATATTGATATTAATATAACATATTGTTTGAATATGTCTGCAATGTGCCTGCCACCAGTTAAACCAGTTAAACCAGAGGTGCCCGGTGGACACAGGGACTAAGAGTGAATAACAATCCAGTTATGAATGGGAATAATGTTGGTGTCATTCATGCAGTGAGTGTTATTACAACAGTTGCATGATATTCTCAGTGTTTGCCATTTTCTTATTGTAGTTTGTGCTATATGGCTGTCAATCGTGTAATTTCCTTGTAAATTTTGTCAAAAGATAACAAGAGAAAAAAAGAGAGCTTGCTTTTTACAGCATGCGATACTTTTCTTTTACAGGTTGTGTTGCATTATGACTGCAGTTTGTAAGGAATGCAGAAGTTTGACAGAAATGTGTGGTGACACTTTACTTAAGGCGTACATACATAGAGGTCATCTTGAATCCATTTTGGAAAGAAATATACCTGAAAGTTCATCATTCAGTATCTCTAAAACAAACAATCCAGCCTATTAGAGCATTTAGTCAACCAAGGACTTGAGCTACCTGCTGTCCTCTGGTTCCTACGCCATTTTGCTAATCCAATTCCTGGACTTTTCCAGGACATTTCCAGGACATAAAGCACAATTTCCATGACCAATATTCATCAGAGTTTCTGTTTTTTATGTGGTGTGAATGTCCAGGTCTTATTTCTGCTCCAACTATCTCTTAGGACCGATACTATCAGGACATTTCTGATCTGAAGTGGATCAACAAGCAGCCGAGCTGAGGCATTCAACATTTCACTGGTTGGAGGAAAAGATCAGCTAAACATTTCCAGACTATGAATTCTATCTTTTCTAATTCTTTTCCAGGTTTTCCATGCCCGTAGGAACCCTGTATCCTGTATAAGTGCCATAACTAGTTTTAATTTTGTGCTACAACTCATTTTGTGACTTTTTAAACGGAACATTTTGGAACAAGACTCTATTTCTAAGCACTTCTATATAACACACTACAGTTGTATGCCTTTAGAAAAGTCTTACCAAATACTTTTCCAACAGGATGTCGTCCTTTTACACCGAGTGTCATGTGAGTCTGAGTAACTAAGTAGTGTGTTGGCCTGCAGAGTGCCGTTATATTTAATGTTGGCTGACGTGTTATTAAGTATTACGTCTTTATTGAACACATTTATTTTCTATAGAGACACCATGAATGTTATGCAAACAAAACGATTGATAAAGGCTATCTTTGTAAGCATTGCACTGTGTGAATGTACCTTTTCATCATCTTTTGACCTTTGTGGTGTGAAACTGTTTGTGTTGAAGGAAAGGTGCAGGTTTTTAGAAGCCTAGTGATCACTAATCAAGCTCTTCTGAGGAAGTCTCCAATGAGTTTCTGTTTCTGAGAAATTGGCTCCAGCCTCCCATTGGCATCTGTTAGTAATGTTAGTCAATGGGGTATGAAATCATGTCTTATCAACGTTGCTTGAAAGCTAATCTGTATACTCCATATTTCACATCCAATTTGGCAAGATATCAGATATTAAGATATTATTATTATTTTTAAACACAGCTGTCTTATCAGCCTAAACCACAAAGCGAGAGTTTCCCATCCCCGCAAATGGAGATACTGTAGTTTCACTCTGTGCGCCCAAATTAAATTCTGGTGTCACTATTGTCACTGGTGGGAAAAAAAATAAGAGTGAAATACAAAAGTGTCTCCTAAACAGCAGCAAGCCAACGATCCAAGCCGTCTCCGCCCACACCAGCCACTAAGAAAAACTGACCCTGAAATGAAACTGTTATCTCTCGTCGCCACTTGAGGCCGCCAGAGTGCAAAGTTGCCAAGTATAAAGGGGCGTGGTTAGTGATCAGTTGGGTAGATCTCTAAAAATCCTCAGCTTTCCCTTGAAATTCGAATCAACCAAAGCCTTCAACAAGCTTATCAATCATGTGTTTTTATCTTTAATGTTTAAGAGAATGAGTACAATCCACCCAGAGAGGTTTGGGGAAACATTGATGATAACATCCATATCAACGATGTGTCAGTCAGATATCTTTGCTCCATGATGTCACCCATCCAAAAGCAAACAGTGCCTAGTACAGTGTTATTTATCGGCACCTTCTCTCTTCTCTTCTTTCGATATGTCAAAAGGCCAAGGAGGGAAAAGCATCGTCACATCATGTCTATCACAGTTGATGCGTGTTGCTTGCCTTGTGAGCGTCGTGTGTGCTTGTGTTTGTAAAAAAACAGGTCAGATGAACTCGGCTAGCGGCAGTGCGTCGTCACGGCTACGCTTCCCAAGTCAAACCATTTTGTAAGCTTGCATATTGAGACGATTTCATATTTTGCATCCTGCTGTTGAATGATGTTCTGCACATGATGAGATCTTTATTAATAAAGATGGCTTTCTACATGAGATGAGAAAAACTGATTATTATGAAACACTGAGCGTGAGCAGGGTTTAGTGCTTTACCGGCCCGTTGTAACGCTGTATCTCGCAGTGCTCTTAGCTCTTGTGTGCTCTCTAATTGGATTTCATTTATGACCAGATAACCCCAATCTATTGGGCTTTCCATTCCCTCCACATGACTGTCACTGCAACAAGAATAAAGAGGTCATACACACTCATTCACTCACCCTCCCTCTCACTGCCACACTCACTTTGTCTGCTTCAGGGCTATTTGAGGCTTTATTTCCTCAGTTTTTATGCTGCTTTTGTAACATGCACGGGCAAATAAATCAACCAAGGTGCCAACCAAGTAAAGAGGAAGAAAGAGGCCGATAGATAATCTAAGAAATCAGCCTCCCAACAGCAGCTTTAAGTGTCTGGACTGATAGTTCTACTTCAGATAGACCTTAGTAGCTCCAATACTTGAGACCATATGAAAAGTCACTTCCCCAAATGTCATGTATCCACTTCTAACAGAAAAAAAGGGGGGAAATTACCTGAAGTTCACCATTCAGTATCTCTAAAATATATAGCATCCAGTCTGCATCATTATAATCAATATTAATTTGCTGTAATTTTGTATCATCAATAGTTTTGTAAGAGGAGGAGCCACTTTTTGTTTTAGGTGTTGGATATCGTTCAGGAATCAAAACATCTCATATTCCTGACAACGTCTACAAACTCCAATAGTGGAAATGTTCTTCTCTTAAAGCCCAATGAAATTGACTCAAAGGCAGATAGTTGCACTGCTGAGAGTCAAGCTATTGGTGCTAAAAGACACAATAGAGTATATCATTTTGTAATAATATAATACACTGCAGTGGCCTTGGGTTACTTAGCCATAAAAAGAGAAGCTGTGAGAAATGAATGCGACAATAATTGAAATTTACAACCATTTCTATCAAAATTGCATGAAAGACATATACTTCCAGAGCAGTCGTAATAGTAAAATAATAGTAATAGTAAAAAAAATTAAAACTGTTTTAAAGGCTTTATATACAGTGGTGAGAGTTCCCACTGATTTGGACCAACGAGAATTTATTATAAAACTAAAATAAAGCAGGTACCAAATGCTCAGAAAATAAAAACATGGATTTCCTATAAAAAGGGGATGAAAATCCTCAGCTGTCCCTTGAAATTCTAATCAACCAAAAACATCAATAAGTTTATGAGTTGTGTTATCTTCATTTTAAAGAATAAAATGTGAAAATTTTAAAGATTAACTTGAGACAAAAACTGGGTAGTTAGCATGAGCAGCGATACCCACCATGGCTGAACAGACAAAGAAAAGAGCGCCACCTACAGGAACTCAAACTCCATCAACAGAAAATCCAAGGAGAAAGACGTCACAGTACTGGACACACTGTTTGATTGACAGGTGATCTCTGGGAAGAGCAGTGAAGAACACCACAGTGAAGAACACCACAGTGAGGAACACCACAGTGAAGAACACCACAGTGAAGAACACCACAGTGAGGAACACTACAGTGAAGAACACCACAGTGAGGCTGAGAGACAAATATGGAGAAAAAAAATCAGGGATTACCACTTTAAATTAGCCAATAAGCATCATCTTCTTCTTGTCCTTTCCACATCGTCCTCAGGCCTGCGTGGCCTGGATGTGCAGAGCTGAACGTTCAGTCAGCTCCGAGATGAGGAGCTGCCTTGATCAGAGCTGACAGAGCTGCTTGAGGCGAAGACGTCGCTAATTGGGAGGGAAGATGCTGTTGGAGAGAAGGAAGGATGGGCGAGTGATCCACGTTAGGAGGATGACTGAGCACTTCGCTGTACGCCGCTCATTGCCGCGGCAACGTGGTGCGTGAACATCCCAATGGGAAAACATATTCTTTACTACAGTTTCTACAGCAGGCAAGGGTAAAAAGGAAGTGTTGAGAAAGCGAGTTGAGTCTAATTGTCTTTTTGCTCTGATTCTCACCAAGAGAGAAGAAATAGTGGAGAACGGACAAAAGAACCCAGATGCCCTCGAACCATCAGCCAACTGTGACTGGCATCGAAAAGTTTAACAAACTCAGCTCTCTTGTTACACAGTTTGAAACTGTTTCCAATCAGTTTTAAGAGGAAAATCACTCAATTCAAGTTATTCCTACAATGCAATTCACTCTTAGCAACAGTTGAAGTGTTTCATTTCTACATTTCTTCTGCTATATATCCTTTTTGGAGGAAATTCATCAGAAAATATAAGAAAACATAGGCGCTGAGATGCCTCCTAACAAGTTCTTGAGATGACTTCAATAGTTAACCAATAACCACCATGTGCTTTACTTTCATGCTAACATTGATTTTAACATTGATTGAGTTTAGCCATCTTACATTTGGAAACATGCAAACACTCTCCAAAAAACCAGAGGCCAGAAAAGCTTGTGATGTTGAAGTGAAGAGGTCTGGAGCTGTCCCATAGGTTATGAAGGGGAACATGATTTTGTGGACCCACAGAAAATTTGAGTTCAAACAAGCTTTACTTTCTTTGAACGATGACGATTTTTAACCATGTTTCCCCAGAAAATCCCCCAGGGAGCTTTCTCCATTCATTCCCTGATGAGTGATGATGAGTTTATAATAGATGAGTTAATACCTGAGGATGCTGGAGTCTTTAGGAGAGAGTTCTTCGTGTTCACATATAGTTACTGTCATAAACCATGAGAATAACAGAGGGATTCTTCGAAACCTATCAACATAAACCACAACACGTCAGGAGTATCACCATCGGCTCTCCGATACATCTTCATAAAACCTTGTGGATGGGATAAAGGTGTCAACTAACCAACTAAGATGGTGGTGACAGTCGGAGGGTATTAGGTATTAGGCATTAGTGTGAATAAGCATCTCTTACCGACAGAAACCACCCTAATCCAGGACGCTCACTTTGCAAGGCAGATGACGATGAAGTCTCCTCATTCCAACAGTTCCAAAAGAATTTCATGAAATTGGGTGTGCATCATGTGACCGGGGCAGTATAAGGCTTCCCTCTGACATATTGTGCAAAAATGAAGTGGGGAAAAGAGAGTGAAAAATGTAGTCCTCATACAAAGTCAGATGTTTGAGGTTAATTTGTAAAAAAGGTTGTTTAAATATGAGTATTAGTTTCATTATATAGTGTTAAAATGCCAAATATTGAACCTTATGAGCAAAATAAGTTGTTTAGTTTACTGTTGCGCTTATTGTAAGTCACCTTGGTTAAGGGTGTCAGATGTCAATGTAAACTGAAGAGGTTTATTACAAAGTGGCAATGTTTTTCTATGTGGAATTCATCAGTTAATATTTCAAAAACGTCCTTAAAACATTTTTTTAACAAATATCTTCGTAACCTTTAATCATAACCTGTACTTTACTTTAATGCTATCAATCATTTCGCAATCATGGGTGATTTTTTCTTATGGTGAATATTTCATCCTGTCAACAGAATTTACAATGAGGTCGCATTTGACAAAAATAGTCTTTAACAGAGGATCACTTTGTTCCCACTGCAGACAAAACGTCCTTCTGGCGTCTCATCGGCGTCTCACTTTGGACCAAAAACTTCCCAGTGTAACTCTCCACCTGATGTCCTTTTATGATTTGCCTCCTTCTTCTCTGTCACATGGATTCTCGTGTCGCCACATCAGACAACATGGTTCTAATGAGCAGCTGGTGAGCTAATGAGAACAGATAAGGAACCATGAATGAAGCGCCGGATGCCTTCAGCCATCCGGTCGCTCCATCTGCCAACACCGAACATCTGCTCACCGGCGACATTCACCTCAAGAAGGCAGTGTCATCGTGGAAGCTGATTCTCTCAACTTTTATTTATCCGGTGCATAAAAAACTATTTCCCTCCACATGAAATTTCTACATTATTTTAAATTTGAGACTCTTTTCCCCTTAAATGTGTTTAAAAATCTCAATATATCATTGTAGCAGACTCACTACCCCCTCAGGGCCGCGACAGACAAGCAGGAGTGGAGAGTTCATGGGCTGGCGGGGCGCTTTATTTGTATCACAACATATAAAACGACTCGGTCTTGACGGCCGCTGTCCAGTATTGCCTTCCCCTGGCCGGATCAGCTGCCAAAAGATAGCGCAAGCTGTCCAGTTGGGTAGCGCAGCGCTAACCAACTGGACATGTCGCGCTACCCGGCTGGGTGGCGCAGGATAACTGCATAGGCAGTGTCTAGTAACTGGTCGTATCTCTCATAAATGGATAGGCGGTGTCTTGTTGACTGGACATGTGATGTCTACTAACTGGATAGGCAGTGTCTAGTAACTGGTTGTATCTTTCATAACTGGATAGGCGGTGTCTAGTAACTGGTCGTATCTCTCATAACTGGATAGGCGGTGTCTAGTAACTGGTCGTATCTCTCATAACTGGATAGGCGGTGTCTAGTAACTGGTCGTATCTCTCATAACTGGATAGGCGGTGTCTAGTAACTGGTCGTATCTCTCATAACTGGATAGGCGGTGTCTAGTAACTGGTCGTATCTCTCATAACTGGATAGGCGGTGTCTAGTAACTGGTCGTATCTCTCATAACTGGATAGGCGGTGTCTAGTAACTGGTCGTATCTCTCATAACTGGATAGGCGGTGTCTAGTAACTGGTCGTATCTCTCATAACTGGATAGGCGGTGTCTAGTAACTGGTCGTATCTCTCATAACTGGATAGGCGGTGTCTAGTAACTGGTCGTATCTCTCATAACTGGATAGGCGGTGTCTAGTAACTGGACGTATCTCTCATAACTGGATAGGCGGTGACTACTTTGCGCAGGCTTTTGAATTGTTCGGCCTCCCATATGGATGCAGGAAGACCCAGCCCACTCTGGCTCAACTCTCTCCTGCATCCAGCCTACGCCTCACCCACTCCCTCCCCCGCAGTCTTCTATATAGTCTATATTCTATAGCTACAGTGAATGAGACAGCAAATAAAGAGAGAGAACAGAGAGAGAGAGAGAAACCACAGGCCATACTCTCGTCCCTCGTGGGCAAGATTGATGCAATGACTTTACTTTTTGGCAGCTGTTCCCGGAGACACGATTAGGTCACGCTGCTGCAACATGTTTTTTTGTGTTTCCATGTTTTGGGCTCAGTCGGCAAGCGGATTATAAGCCCCCCCGTTTCCACATGAGAAGAGGTCCAGGCCGGCCTGTTTGTTCAGCATCATGCACTAATCACAGAGGAAACCAAAGAGACAGGATTCCACACAGCCTCTCATGAAGCCACCCTGGTCCTTGTCGTGCTGCAGGGGAAGACTCCGGCCCAGATCACAGTTTTTATGTGTTGTATATAGTTGTAGTCATTCATTCTCTTATTCCTTTTCAAGGCCATGGGAGGGTGGACACTATCCCAGCATGCATTGGGTGGAAGGAAGTTCATCGTAGGGACAACACAGATGTACAGACACTCAAATTCATACCTCAAATCCAGTTGGTAGTACTAGTTATGATGTAGCATTATTTTACGTAATGTTGTATGAATCAGGTGCAACAGAAGGCGGAGCTAACGTGACTGAAACAGGAAGTAGTTTGACATTGAAATAGTGCAGTTCAAGTCCAGCTCATGCAAAGAAGCGGTGATGAAAGTTTTTTTACTTAACAAAGACCAAAACTTTACCCAAGCCAAACGGTTTTAGCTGCCTAACCTCAACTGAAGTCGTTTTATTTGACGTTAGGTCATGCACAGGTAATAAATAAATAGGTCAATAAATTGGTTCAGTCCTGCTTCTTTCAACTCAGAAACATTGCAAAAATCAGACTATTACTAACCGCCTCCAACTTAGAACGTATTATCCACGCCTTCATTTTTTCCCGGCTGGATTACTGCGATGGCCTCTTCACCTGCCTCAGTCACGCTGCCCTGGCTCGTCTTCAGCTGGTACAAAATGCAGCAGCTAGGCTTTTAACTGGGACTGGCCTTTGATCTCACATCATCCCTATTTTAGCCTCACTTAGGCTGCCAGTAAAGTTCAGGATCGATTTTAAGATTCTTTTAATTACTTTTAAAGCACTACATGGCTCAGCTCCTGCCTACATTTCCGAGCTACTAAGCCCTTACACCAGCGAGCGGTCACTTAGGTCGTCCAACCAAAACCTGTTGGCTATACCGCGTACCAAACTAAAAACCAAAGGTGACTGTGCGTTTGCTGTTCTGGCACCCAGACTCTGGACCAGTCTCCCCCTTCCCATCAGATCAGCTGACTCTGTCGAAATTAAAACC
>CABFOQ010049559.1:0-26622 GCA_900660455.1 Gephyroberyx darwinii | reverse complement strand
AGTGTAACGGACACACACCATACATGCTCGTTATAAACAACAAACGACCCTTTCACCTACCAGAACACAGCGTCAGACTTATTACTATACACACAGCGCACACTCACACAGTCATGAATGCATATAAGTGCATAGAAAGAAGGACACACATGCACGACACGCTTCTCCATCCAAACATGCAAATGCACACACACGCACGTGCACACACACGTATCCTCTCCTTGGTCCTATTGACCGCTGAGACCCGACCTGTCAGCAGTGTTTAGGCACAGTGTGATAGACACTTTGTTTTTCACTATGAAGCCACCTAGATATGGATTGCCTGTCGAAAACTGTGAAGAAATGTATTTCCATCATACGGGAACTCTTTTTAGATAAATGGCGTACTTATCAAGGCTTCCTATTATATTCTAAGTCAGTGACGAATTAAGTGGTAAGTTGTGGAGGCAACTTTTCTCAAGTGAACATGTGAACGATCCCACAGACAACAGTTGTAACAGTTAAATCTGAAAAGGGAAAATGAGGGATTGTTATGTTACCTGGTTGGAAATGACTACGAGCCCTACTATCACTACAGAAGAATTTGAGTTGCTGGGGATTTGTCTTGTCTCTGGGTCTTTGAATTATTGATGGCAAAGGCTGAATATAGCTGCACGATTCATTTATCCTAAACATAGCAGAACTGTCATTTACCTCAAGCTGTCATTTCCCGACCGCTGTTTTCTCCTCTCCTCCTAGCCATCTTTAATCATTGCTAACCCAGGCTCTTTAGCTTTTCATTAGAGACACAGTGGGAGAGCACTCATACACACATATATGCATATAATAACACACACATGCACAAATAGACAAAAACATACAGGCACACACACATATACAGAACATGTAATATTGAAAGCAAGTGGGGAAGTAATGTACACCATGATGAATTGAGGAAAATGGGAGGTTGAGGCGTGTTACCTGGTCTCCCACGGTCAGGGATGTGTCTCACAGTGCATTACACACCTGCACGCACACGCACACACTCACAAAAACACTTACCCACATACACACGCCACACACTACCCACACGTTTATCTGTAGACACTTATGTGTGGATTCTGTCATATTGTCTCCAGCTGTCACAAATTTATCTTACAGTGCAAAGCCATCATCTTCCAACTCCTCCAACATAATGTACACAGGTGCACACACATACACACACACACACACACCTGCCATGGAGCCCTATGGTCCATAATTATGCCTGAATACAGAGCCAACCACTGTTCCCAGTAGCAGTCATCACCTATTGACAGCACCCAGGTTGACTGTAATTACACAGCGCCTACATTTAGACAGTTTCATACTTATCTTCCTGCACACACACACACACACACACACACACATACACAAGCAATCGTATATATACATGCATATACGTAAACATACATACAGATACAAACCTGTATGCGCACACACACACTTTCCTAATGATTCTGTCACATTGTCCTTGACTATCTGTAAAATATCTCACAGTGCATAACCTGTACAGACACACATACTGTAGATGCCCAGACACACAGGTGTGGGCAGGCAGGCACTGACGCAGAGTGATAAGTGAAATAGAATATTGATGTGATGAAGCGTGGCTTAGCGCCGAGACAGATTGTCATATCTGACAGTATTACTTTTAATGAAAGAGGAGCATGGAGAGATTGAAAAAAATGTTAATGTGATAAATGGAAAATATTAAGACAGGTCAAGACAAACACCAAACTATGAATTGTGCATACTATGGGACATATTCTTACCAAATCACTAAAGCATGAAGAGACAGGTAAATATTAAATAAAGTAACAGGTACCATGCCTCTGTGCTAGCTATATATATCCTGAATTTGGTACTGCAGTGGGCATTGCTGTGAACTCAGCCTTACTAAAGATAACATCCCGACGCACACTGTCCGTCAACAGTGTTGAGTTTAGCTCACAACCTATGTCACAACCCCCTCTCTCCTGCAAAATAAGACTATACATGATACAGACTCTTCACTCAGAAAATATCCATGTCCGGTAAAACCTCATCTATCCAAGCAGGAATCATCTATAACTGACCACTTAGCTGAAAATGCATAATGAAAGTAAATTCTGCAAATTTCTTTTCTGTGTGGATTTCCTTCCTGGCTGCATACAATTAAAAATAATTCAACTTCATACCGAAGTGCAGAATGTATAGGCTGAAACTTGTGACACATACAACTGAGCTTCAATTGTGTGCACTGAATTTTCCATTTGTGTTTCTGATCAGCCAGTCATAGGAGCGTCTCTCAAGCATTGTCTGACAAAATTCCCCAGAATATAGATCTATTTATGTCTATTTATGTCTATTTATGTATTTAATCTGTTATGGTGTAGAGCTTGTTTTCCTAGTGTATGGTTTGGGTCCTCTCAGGTCCCCAGAGAGAAAGGTAATCGATGATAAATGTACAGCCATTCTGACTGATCAGCATCCTACGGAGAATCATATCTATCCTGATGGGAATGGCCTCTTCCAGGATGTCCCCATTCATATGATGAAGGAGATCACTAAGTGATTTGATAAGCATGACAACCATGTAAACATATGGCATGGCTGTCTCCATGAACAGATCTCAACCCACTGATAGCTTGTGCCCTCAAAAGGTTTATGGGGACCTAAATCATGCCAGGAAATGAATTCCTTGCTATAACATAGCCTCCAGAAAGCTGTTTTCAATCCTATAACTGGCTTATCAGAAACACAAAGGGCAATTGACTTGACCATAGAGCTGGCTTTCCTGATGGGCTGCAGGGCAGTTTGATTATATCTACTGCTTTGTACTGGATGTTTGTTCCAACCTTATAGGAAAACTCCACCATGATTCATGTGGATGTTATATCGAAGGAATGTTTTACTTTGATGGATAGAAGCAAAAATCACTCAAATACACCCAATACGACAATCCAGGAAGAGAAAGTCGCCAGCGTCATAGTCGGGGGTTTTTGGAGATTCAAACAACTTTTCTCCGAGACAGAACGAGTACACAAAAATAGTACCATCTAATAGCATCTACCACCGATTAATGGAGATTAGGTTGAAAAAGGGTGGAGTGTCCTTTTAAGGCCCGGTCACATGTGATTTTGCACAACAATTTATTTTCACTCTTCATGATGAAAAAGGACATGTGTGATGTGTGATAGGGCAGGTATTTGAAGAGGGCACCTCTATTATCTACTTAGCAGCTATGGAGCTAAGTTGGTTTAGCATCATGTATGAAAAGTAGAAATAAAAATGTTTGTGTGTATCATTTCTTGGGTCTGGTCTCCCAGCCTGGCCAAGCTGGTGTTCGGCTGGTCTAGCTGGCCAGCATGGATTAAGATGGTTGGTCAGGTTGGTTGACCATCAAAGTAAAGCTGCTAGGGCTGTTTTTCAAAATGAGAGGGTGTTTCAATGGCTGGGTAAACCGTTTTGAGAGCATGACCCTTAGTGTGGAGAAATATGTCAAATCAATTGCAAAAAACTAGAATAAAAACTAGTGCATATAACAGCATCAGCACAGCTAATGAAAAACAATATTGCATTATTCAGCCATATGCTCCCAAAACTAGCACTCTAGCACTCATTCAAAAACGTTTTGAAACACATGCACATGTCTGTTTCCCATTTTCCATTGGCATTTCTGTTCTTTCAATATTCCAAACAGCATTTCACTATTTCAAAGAACTTCCATCCCCGAGGCTTTGAAATCAGTGGTCAAATTCACTCTTTCAAATCTAACAGGTAGGGTCACTGAAAGTTAAAGCAGCATTTTACCTCAATTTTTCTGCCTTAAACTCTCTTTCAAGAACAAGGTGTATGTTATAATTTGTGTCATCAAGGTGTATGTTATTCCTTTTCAGTCCCCCTCCGATCGCCATCTGGTTGGGTTTGGTGCGGTACGTGACATTGCTAGCAAATATAATATGTGGGCTTTTCTGTGGCTTCTTAAACTGGCTCAGTAATGGTAATATCTGGTAATATCACAGTGTTAGTTTTACACAATAATGTGGCATTCAAGACCCGAAGAGCCCACAACAACTTTTAAGAGAAAAAACAAGGATATTGGAGTCCAACCAGAAAGCCCTAGGCAAGCAAAATGTAACATAGGATTTCATTTCAATGTGTTGGGTGGCAGGGCGGCCAGTTCAAATGTCCTTGAGCAAGACACTGAATCCCCACCAGCTCCCAGCTCCGGGGGTGCTGTTCTGTAGCTGACCTTCTGTTCTGACCGAGGGCCCGAGCAAAAAGAGAATTTCTCTACAGCGATCTAAGTATTACATCTGCTATTATGATTACGCCAGTAAAAGATAAGACACAATATGAAGCACATCCTCATTTAGGTGGTCAGAACAAAACACTTAGATGAGCCTCCTAGGACATGTTGCTTCTTATCTTCTTCTAGCTACTTCTCCCACAACATGTTCCCCCACACTAATGACTGGTTAAGTATACCTGACAGTGGCCATACTAACGAGTGTGCTTAGTATGTTTCGTGATAGATTTGACTAATAGCTATGCATAACACATGAGATGTACGTGTGTGTGTGTGAGACAGAGAGAGTGTTACCACCGGTCTTACCACCTCATCACATTCCTCACCCTCTCATTACTCTTAAAACCTTTCATTTCTCCCAGCAGAGCAGAATGCTATTTTCAGACTCGGAGTCTATACCTCCATATTTCAAATCTTTGTACTAGAAATAATATATAAGCTTAGTGCATGTGTCTTCACGTGTGTTCATGCACGTGTGTGTGATCACTCACACACAAGCAAGACTCAGTATTCTCATATCTGTCCAAAAATTCTCTATCCGTGGTACCTCTGACTTGTTTGTTATTTCTAGTTGTTGTTCATCATCATGTTGTATTTTTAACCAATTAAACTGCCAGACTGATAAAACAATACCACTCGCTTTAAGATTAGATTTTATTCTCATTTTTCTACCCCATTTATGGTATTTTCAGTTTTCATATTTTCAAATGTCAGTGAAACACTTGCAAAGATGACAATAGAAATGTCTGCTGTGTGGCGCCAGGTGACTTCTTGTACAACTTGGCTGACGTCAATATGCCTTGGTAAGAACTCAGAGCAGACATTAACAGAGGGAGTGAGAATGAGAAATGGGAGTTTATACTTGTTATGTTTAAAAATTAAAAAGCCTCTCTACGTTTTTCTCCATATAGGCACCTAGATTTTTCTCTGTTACTCCATTGCCTGTTTCATGTCTTGAAACGAAGAGTGAACACAGCATTTGCTTGCTTGTTTTTCACCCAGAATTGACTATCTATACTGTTTCTGTGTCATTTGCACAGCTGGTTACTCATCACAGAGCTTGGTAACCATCTGTCTGTTTTAGTAGTGGAGGTATGGCTGGTGTCATCTGGCCTTATGAGGTTTTAGACAGGTCTTCTGTATAGCTGGGATGATAGAGAGAAGCCATATGGGTCTCATTCACTTCCCATTCAACTTTATAGGTAGCAGTTAGTCTCACTATTTGCTGACAGGGAAGGTGTGCTTCTCTGTTTTGTATCCCCTCTTTCTTTCTTTCTTTCCTCCCTTCCTTCCTTCCTTCTTTCTTTTTTTCTTCTCTGTCTATCTTTCTCTCTGACAAATCCTCCATTCTCTTCCCGTCTTTGTCTTTCTTGTCACTCCACTTTTCACGTACCAGTTTTTAAAATTCTACTTCCTCCTTTGAAACACACTGCCTATGGCTTTTTTTCATCTTTCCCTTCCTTCATATCTCAGTCGTATCTGTCTTTCCTGTATCCCTTTTCCCTTACTCTCTCTCTCTCTTTTCATCTCGTCTCTCATCTCTCCTTCTCCCTATCATCTGTCTCTATTTCTTCCTCTTCCCTTTCTCCCTCTCGTCTGTTCACCTGACTTCTCTTTCCCCCTCCTCCATCTCTTCTCTACATCTCTTTCTCAGGTGGCATTTACACAGGAACATAAGATCTGACTTCTAACCTTTTGTGAAACACAGCAAATTCTTCTTTGGTCATTTAAAAAAAGGGAAAGATAAGATTCCTGTGGTTTCTCCCTGTTCAGACAGTTGTCGTGAGGATTTTGAACCCAGGCTCCGTCTCATCTGTCTATCTGTATCTGATATATGCAGAACTAAGTAAGCCGTCTGTGGGGTTTGGCAGTGTGAGAGTATAGTGTATAAACACTGACACCCACAGCTGGGGCCCTCCTAAACCACCAGACATCCAGCAGAGGCCCGGGACTACAGAGAGCCTGGCTGAGTAAATGCCCAAGCTCCCTTACATCATGCTGGGCATTGCTCCCCCTGATGTCCCCTTGGCTGCCTGCCTGGGTGGTTGTCTGTCTGGCTTCTGAAATCATCACCTGCTACCAAACAGCTGTCCACACCCAAACACACACAACACACACAGCTGTGGCAGTAAATGGGTATGGGTACATACACACCTGCATATGTGTGGACAACACACTATACACACAGCTGCTGGCCATGAGTGGATGCTTTCGTGCACACAGCTGGCCCTCATACTTGGATACAGCCATGAACATGTACACATGCACACATACATACCGGACACAGCTGCCTACCACATGTGACTACTCCAGATGGGAAGTGGATAGAGAGGATAGAGAGAGAGAGAGAGATTGACTGACCAACTGTGAGAGAAGGACGGAGACACAGAGGATGATAACAAGAGATACGGAGATGAAGACGCAGACGAGGGAGATGGGATGAAGAGAGGAGAGGGAGAGAAACTGAAGAGATAAAAATGAAAGAATTCATTTCTTTAAAATAGAAAAAAGAAAAACCCTCATAATAGACAACTCACGGGTCACGTCTCAGTTTCTCCAATTCAATCTAAAACGGAACCATCACTTTTTAATCTGTTTAAAAACTGATCTCTATTCGATGTCACAGGTCCACGGCTATCTGCTGACGATTCCGCTGTTCTCAGGCGAATATATACAAATGGGATACTGTCTGTCACGCAACTGAAGGTTTAAAAAACGGTCGATACAAATGAAGTTTGATGAATAGGACGTGTGGCTGAAGATACATGAATCTGGCTCCGGATAGAAAAAGTGTAACTGAAAGGTTTCATTTATCAAAACTATATGTTATATTACCTCAAGGATGAAAGCCTATACGTGACTATATTTCTCCAGAGTTTTTTACAGACATACATATTTCTCAACGTGACACCAGATTTGAGAAAGAGAGAGACTCAGAGGAAAAGAGGAGACTTTCCAGACAGTTCTGAGTAGTAATCAGCAAAATGTTTGTTTTTGTTTATGAGAGACAAAGAGAAAGAAAGACATAACAAATTAGCTTAGCTTATTCAAGGCAACACATCTCTGTAGTGCTTTGCTTAGTGCACTCAGTGTTTTGATCCATGGACACATTCCCTCTCTCTGAAAGCAAGATCAAGACCAGAAGTACTTGAATTACACAACCCAAACTGTCCAACATTGTGGCTTGAAATAGAAACACACATGTGACGCTCCAGACTGCACTCACGATGTGTTGATACAAACTTTCTTTTAATAGAACATCAAGAATGGAAAAACGCTACAATCCTTTGCTCTTAATTGATGTCACACCTTCCATCTGCTGCCATTTTGTATTCCTTTTTGTGTCTTTTTTTTTAAAGTACAGGTACAAAGTACAGGTATTCTGTCAGAAGATCTTTCACACCCACCACACTCCCTACAGCAACTTATTGTTGAGTTATAGATGTGGATAGTGTTAGATCGTATGTAGGTCCCACTTTTTTATCCCTTGGATTCTGCACTGTTGCTGCATACCTGAGAGAAACTATTGGGAAATTTCATTTTTTGCTCTCCTTTCAGCTGTCAGAGAGTATAAGTAGTGGTCTGGCAACCATTTGTTTTGGAGACAGTTTGGAGTAACAAGCTCCTGTTCCCATCTACTTTAGAACATTTGAGAGAGAATAAACTGCATTAACTGCCAACTACCAGGAAGCAGGTGAAGGTCATTTCAGGGCCTGGTCGGCTGGAATCGGTTATTCCTGGTATTTACAGCAAGAGTTGCAACTTTGTCTGATCTCACCAGTAAGGTAAAACTAGATTGGGTTATTCCAGGACCTACAGGAGGCCCTTTGTCATGGGCCCCAACTTTGAGCTACCCAGACACTTCAGGTAGGGGCATCGGTGGTGTCCTTCTGCAGGGAGAGGGAGAGGAGCAGAAACCAGTGGCCTATGTCAGCAGGAAACTCTTTCCTCGTGCAACAAGATACTGTCTAGCGATCAAGTAGATGATATACTGTTTCAAGTACTATCTGCTGGGAAGGAGGAGATGGACCACAGAGCTCCCCGATGGCTTGAGTCCATGAAGGATACAAATGACTGTCCTTGCAGCCCAGCCGCATCCGGCACCTGGGACCAGAAGGGAGGCGGGTGTTTTGTTCTCACTTGTTGGGGTCAATGTGGGGTAAGTTGGGTACTAGGGCTGAAACCCTATATAGTGTAGCAATTTAGTTATTGGTTTGTGGCCTTTGCCAGCCAGCAGCCCCATGCCATAGGGAGGGAGGAACCTGAGAGCAGAACCTGTGGGAAATTTAAGCCTGGGTTTGAGTAATGGGAGGGAGGTGTTGTTGGGTTTCTTTTTGATTGTGGGATATTTTGTTGTCTCCTGGTCGCGTGGCCTCTGTAGTTAAGTTAAACCTTACAAGTACTAATTAGGTGTATGATGGAGGATTTCTACCCTGGCTACCACTGTGTACAGTACTAATGCAGCAGAGGTGCATGATGGAACGTTTCTTCAACGGCTAGGACTGAAGAAATGTTATGTTTTTCCACCCTTAGTTGTAAAATGCTTTTTGCTCTGAGTTGCAGAGGCTGTTTTTGAGGAAGGGTTGTTTTGCAGCTGACTTGTTTTATAACAGCAAGACAGCAGGAAAGTAACAATAACCAGGGCTTCACAGAGAGAGAGGGTGAGACAAGGAGAGAAGGAAAGAGACTTTCACAGGGCATATGTGATCTTTTCCTCCAAGCGATAACTTAGAGAGCATCCACACATCATAAAATCTGAAAGTGCTACACAGACAAGTTCCCCATCTGTGCCCCAACGCACATTTAAGACTCCCCCTTTTTTCTCATTCTGTCTTGTCCTCTATTGCTCATGCGTGTATCTTCACTTTTCCCCATTTATTCCTGTCTGATACTCTCCTTTTGTTCTCTACGTCTTTTCCTCTCTCTTTCCCTTTTCTTTTCTCTAACTTTTCACACACACCCTCCCCCACAGTGTCTGGTGGAGACAGGTTTCAAACTATGTACTCGTGCTATAACAAAAACCTCAATTATTTCCATTAGCTGCATATGCATCTATCAACTGGAACAAAGCCTGTGTTGTGACATTGTTGTGCAGACGTAAAGAGACAGCATTTAAACCCATGCAAGCTCACTAGTGCAACAGAAAGCCCAATTTACCGGTTGCTCTCTCTGTAGTCACTAATGAGTAGCATATCAACCACACAACATCAAGGAGACAGTGAAGGTATTCATCCTCCTATAGTTTCTTTTATATAGGATGATACAAGTACTCTACTAATAGGAGCTACATTTCTGTCTCCGTCTCTCCGTCTCCCTCCCTTACTCTCCATTTCTGTATTATTTGCACTTGTTATCGTTTTACCTATGCATCGATAGTTGATACCATATTATCTTCTTGGTGTAAAACACAGTCCCATGTTGAAATACCCCTGCCTTGGCATTTCAATAAGATAATTCAACTGTTGAACACAAAGAGCCAACCAGTACCTGTTCACTAGATGAAGGTGTTGAGCCAGAGTTCAGCCAGGTGACCAGAAGGTGACCGATACTGTGTGATACGCTGCTTTGTTAACATACCTCTTCTTTGCCATTTTAATTTTGTCCATCTGGCTGATTGGGAAAGGTTGTTTTTTTTAACAAGTATCAATTCTAATTTTCAATAATACAGTAGATATGAGATCGATTTATGTTAAAGGCCAAAATGTAGGGTTAGGTTCATGCTAAAGGTAGGGTTAAACTTTGGTAGGGTTAGGGTAAGATAACAAGAATGAAACACTTGGGTTCATGAATTGATCAAAGATCTGAATCGTGTCTAGAGAGTTAGGAAAATATTTATCACAGTTTCAGTGCACTTTACACCTTGCAAATTATAGGATTTCCTTGAATTACCATGAGATCAGGCTGTAAACATTTGCTCTCTCTTGCTCTATCCTAGTTTGTCCTATTTTACATTCTTTCTCTCCTGGTCTCTCTCTCCCCTCTCTGATACCCCCTCGCTAGCTTTCTTTTTTCCCCTCTGTCTCTCTCCTTCCTATCTTTCTCCCTCCTGCTCTCTCTTTTTCCCGTTCTCTCTCTGTGTCTCTCTCAGCTGATCAGAAGGCTATAGGATCTGAGCACCACACTTCCCTTAGATCCAGCAAACCAGAAGGATTTGAGACTTAATTGAAAAGAGAAAATAGTGGGGGAAATGTTCTAATAATGGGCCAGACAGAGAGGAAGGGCAAGACGAGTGAGATGGAGATAAAAGAAGCGAGAGAATTGAAGAGTTTTGTTTTGAGACTAGGCAGAGACTCACAAGTCTTTAAATGGACAGGAATCCACCATCAAATTAGTTGTAAAGAAAAGCAGAAAAAGAAAAAAGTCGGGGCAAAAGTGGCCCAGAGAGAAGCATAACAGACCCTTTAATTGGAAAAAAATGGGTAGTTTCAGAAATACAGGGCATGGTTTGAGATTAGACTGAGTGGGGTGACATTCCTCATGTAAGCAGAAACTGTTAGATGCCCTGTACCTTGTTAAGATTAGATCTTTGGAGAAGGTGTGAGGGACAAACAATGATTCACCTGCCCATTCCTCCCCTTAAATTTGAAGTCACCCACTGGGCTAGACAAGTATTAAACGTTTACTGACACCATTAGGAAAAAGTACAATTTATAACAGGTGCGCTTCCTCGTGTAGCCTCTTGGTTGGCTGCTCTGCTACAACACTGAATCACAGAGGAAGCATGCAGACCATGGGATAGCAGCACTCCAAAAACCTTCTTAAAATAAAATAAAAACAAAGAAAGACTTGACCTCAGTTTGACATTCTTTTTTCTTTGACTACTTGAGGCTAACACGTTTCAGCTCTAAATCTTAAGGATTTTTTTCCTGCATGGTCCCACTGTGATCAGTACGACAAATTCTCAAAAATACAAATATCACGTATCCAGAATATAACTCTAATAAGTGTGTTGAGTGTCTAAGGAGCTGTGCCCCTGAAACTGGTTTAGTTTTGCTCAAAGTCTCCTCAGCAGGGCAAATGTTTGTCAATACGGGGACTTGAAGCTGGATATTCCAGTTTAAGGATGGTCTCTCTCTCCCTTATTAGACACCATATATATAGAAAGTGACAGTAATTGGGGGAGGAGAGGTTATGCCCTGGCACAGTAGCTCAAGAATCAGATTCAGACTCACAACATTGTAAGTGCCAGGTATGAGTCTGAGCCCGCTGAGCCATCAGGATCTGCCAGTTTCCACTTGTTTTAATTGGCTACAATTGTCTGTACTGGGATCAAAGAGAAGACTGCACATGGAACAACCACAAAGAATGTACAGACCATCAAAAACAACTAAAGCGATGGGTGGGCAGATCAGTTGAAACAGAACCAAAGATGTGTATACAGGGAGGTGGTATGGTGGTAAAGGGTACAGCATCCACCTTGTTAGCACATGTTATGACATGCTTCCTTCCCCTGCTTTAGGGGAAAGAAATGAGGAAAAAACAATGTTTTACCTGCCCAGGCCTTGTTAAATGTGAACAAACCAAGCCTTGAATGTATGCTTTAATAAAAATAAGGGTGAACTATAATATAATTAAATATGATCGGCAGTGGAACCATAGGATGTGTAGGAGTGTAGCTTCGCAAGAACATTGTTGTTGTTAGCTTAATTTAATTGGCTGCAAAATGGGCGGCAATCTATCCTCTAACTTGGTTCAAAGAGATACACAGATGACATGTGTGGCTGTTTCATGTACAGGGTGCAGAGGTACAAGGCATTGTTTGTTCCCTGTTTATCATTAAGAAGTTGTTAAAAAGACAACAAATTGTGATGCATTCTTCTTTAAATTGTTATTGTACTTGCAGGGGATCACAGTAATTAACAGTATGCGATGCCAAACGATTTCAGGGAAGTCACATCATATACCTGGGCTAGCAACTATTGCATACCAGATGTAAAGAAGCACACAATTTGTGATAAAGTGTGACCAGATTGGTGCAAATGCTCCAGGATTAGAGCCCAGGAGTGTAGGTATTGTTGGAGGTTCTTGTGGAGGTTTTGGGACCAACTGACCGACAGAGTTATACTATATGACTTGTACTAGTTGCTGGTCACATGATAGTGATGGCTGGGAGGAATGATAAAAATGTTGAAAGTTGTGTTGTTGAAGGTCCTCTTAAGTGAGTGGATGGAGGCAAGAGGGTAAATGGGTAAGCCAGCAGAATTTTGATGTTCTTTAATGAACCATCTATTTGAAAAGCATTAAAAGGACACAGCGAATGCTGGTCCATTCTGTGTCATACCCCACACACACACACACACACACGGCCAGTGAATATAAGAATGAATGAGAATGAGGCAGAAAGAAAGAAAAAGAGATGAAGACCTTGACAGAAGAGCCAGTCAATACAGCTGCTAGACATGACTGTCACTGCCACGAGTCTTTCATTTGAAGATTCCCTCTGACTCCCTCTCTCCTTTCGTCAAATATTTCTATCACTTATGAATTGTTCAGGAGAATATTGAGTAGAACGTGATGAGAGTGTAACTGTGTCTGAAGAAGTATGTGTCACTGAGTGCAACTTCATTGTGTGTGTCTATTCATGTACTCATGCTCATCTGTGCATGTTTTCTATGTATTATTGTATGTATGTGTGTGTGTATTCATGTGTGTATGTGAAGTGCTTTCTGAGTATGTACATGCGCTTGCATTCTCACTGGGCGTCACATCATCATCACTGCCCTGACAGCTGACAGTAAAATCCATATCAGATCTATAACTCCATTTTCCTGTTTTTGTTCCTTTCTTTCATCACCCGATTCCCTTGTCTCCCATAAATAGAGGCTGTGGCATGACATGCCATTAGCTGTCCATGGATATATCATAAAAATGCAATGAAACACGGAGACAAAAAGTCAATATATGACAAAACCCGGGGCCATTACATATCTTCCTATTCCCGATACTTTAAGAATCTCTTGCCCATGGCATTGTCTTCTATGTAACTGTCACGCTCTCTGTCTGTCTGGCTCACTTAGTATTTATCTATTTATCATCTTTCCCTATCGAGAGCCATAGACAGCAAACAATGTCTCTTCATCTCTTTGTTTGTCTGTCTGTCTCTCTCTCTCTCTCTCTCTCTCTCTCTCCTACTGGGTTTCTGTCGTTCAGTGCATTCTGCCTCTCTGCAGAGCAGGGGGAAATCGATGCTGCTCTTCAGCTCGATAAATGTATGTTTAGCAAACACTCTAATTATCTCAACCAGAGCTAATCAGATAGATAATTACACATTATACACGCAGGCTCTCTCTCTTTTTCTCCTACTGCTCTCTAACTCTAACTTCCTCCATTCCTTTCGGCCCAAATTTTATTTCTCTCCATGAGGAACATGGTGTTTTTTTAACTTGTCATTGACATTAATGAGGTTTTGCTTGATTGCGTCGGTGCTTGTTAATAGTGGCTATTTGTGTCTTAGGACCAGATATGTAATGTAATGTCTATTGTGAAAGAGCTTTGTGTGTAATAATGGGTTGGCAATGGTCAGGGTTGGGAAAGATACTTTCAGAATGCATGACCATGACAAATTTGACAAACTAGACCCAATGTTTGGGTCTAGTTTCTCTATAGCCAAATCCAACAAGTAACAACTTGACTTTGCTGTTGTTTTTGTGTTTTCTCCATTAACTGCAGCAGATTAGTTCATTTCTTTCCATCAAATCACTGTAATCTTGGTCCATGCACCCTATTACTTCTCAATTATGGTAATAGTTTAACCACTGTAGTGTTTTTTGTCTGTCTGTCAGCAGGATATCTCAACACTTTTCATGAAATTTGGTGGACAGGTAGGTGTATTTGGTGGTGATCTGGCATTTCAATCATTGGACGATTACTGATCTTTAGCCGAAACTAACGGAGATAGAGACTTGACTCCAAATCCTTAGGGCATGTTTGCAGGGTAAAATAATCAATTTCATTTAAAATTGAAGTGGCAGGAATGACGTCTTTGGGTGTAACAGCAAGTTGGAGGATTGTTCAGCATTGGTGGAGGTATGCTGCCTTATAGTTGGTGATTGGAGAAACAAGGCAGTGTATTATTTCTACAAGCACATTTACATTACAGCTAAATGTAAGTGACCAATGCAAGGAAATAAACAAAAGCTCTTCTTTTTGATTCTGAGGGACTGACACCAAAACATGACGTTTACTGTTGAGGTTTCAGATAGCTGAAAAAGCTGAAAAAGATAGCTGCTATCAAACTCCATTGTAGCTGTGCTGGAAATATCTCAACTTGATGTCACATTGTCGACGTTTTGCCAGTTATCAGAGGAATAAATGAAAAATACACCACCAAACAAGCAAAATGGGCCCAGAAATGCAATGTACATAGCCAATAGCTGTTTTTAACACCGTTAAACAGTTAATTTAATTTGCATGGCCTTATTTGATCTATAAAGTCTGTATTGGTCAGGCCATATTCTCAACACTTGAACACACCTTCCAGTTTGAGAGTGTGCTACACAGAATTACAATTAATAAAAAGTTGACTTCCTGAAGTGTCACGGTAATTAGCTTCTTAATCAAACTCACAAAGACAAGGAATTGACCTCACAACCTGTCAGACAAGGTGACTAGACAAGGTGTCAGACAAGGTGACAAGGTGACAAGGTGTTAGACAAGGTGACTAGACAAGGTGACAAGATGACAAGGTGTCAGACAAGGTGACTGATTACATCACTGATCTTGCATGCAAGGCTTCAGTTTAACTTACTACTCCAGGGATTTTAACCAACAGCCCAAAGGTCATTGACAGCACGGCATACTTAGAGCCAACTAAGAGCCAAGCAGCCATGATAAGCATTATTTTAAAGCAACATCGTTGAAGGACAGTCTCTTCAACCACTAGGCCACCCTGCTGCCCACCCTGCTTCCCCAAACTACATTACTACAAACAGTAGTTTTGGACGAAAACTACAAATGGTTGCAGCTCTACAACTGGGTTGGAACCACAACTGGAACCAAAACAAGAACGGGTGCTAAGCCAAGACCAAAATAACCCCCAACCACCACAACTACAAAGAGTTAAGGAGAGAAACACTGGTACACTTTTACCTTTAACTGAAGACATATCAAAGCTATTGACAACATGTCGTTATTGAACCAATGACCTCGCCATTGACAACCCCTTACACTCACCTCACCCCCACCCTGTCTACGAGACACTCAGTATAACCATTCATCAAAAATACTATTGATCTCAACATCATTGGCCATGATGGAGATTGAAATTGACAGAATTGACGACGGACAGAAGCGTATTAACAATGAACAACAGACGGACAACCTGCCCACTCAAACTTCTCCCATGTCGCTTGCAGGCATGGGACAATGTTTCACTGATCTATAGAAGAGACAGGAATGCCACTGCCTCAGGCAAAATATTGGTCCAAATTAGATTGCGCACTCATTCACACCCAGCAGCGCCTTCGGCTAATTCTCGACCTCTGTATAGGAAAGGTCGTTATCTGGAGATGTGGGCCAGAGAAGAGGGGAAGAGGAGAAGGACAGAGAAGGAGAGGAGGAGATGAAAGTGGATGGGAGGAGGAGATGAGAAGAGTAGGGTAAGAGGAGAAAGGAAAGGGGGATGCAAGGAGAAGAAGAGGGAGAGAGGAGGGAGGAGGAAGGGGATTAGGAGAAATTATAGTGGAATGGGGCATTGGATTAGAAAGGAGAGAAAAAAGCAAATTGCCATCTAAGATATGCTCTCCTCTCACCATCTCTCTCTCCTTTCATATCTGTCCGTTTTAAACAATCTGTCTTTGCTTCACATATAGGCAATCAACTCCTATCAGATCCAGTCCAAGCTAAAATATAAATTTGACTATAGCTTCATATTTGAACCACTTATTTATGCTGTCAGATATTTAAGCGTCTCCATGTTGCAAGATAAGAACAATCAACCTCAATAAATCATGCTATTTTAATAATTCAGTATGTATTTAACCATTGTTTGGCAATCACATCCTGATCGACTTGACATCCATTGTTTCAGCAGAATAGATGATCATAAACTGCATCTGAATAAATTGAAGCCTTTCTGCAACATGGACTTTGCCTCAAAACAAAGCAGATACTGAAAAATACAAGATCAGAAAAATAAAAGGCACAGTAGCTAATTGTGAAGACAGAACATAATGTAATAAACAGATAATAAATAAACAGTAACACATCTCCCTAGAGCGCTTTATGCACCAGACAAGACGGCAGCTATTATTTCATTGGACACTGTATTTCTTTCATATTTCTGCCTTCCACAGCTGCACAGTGTGAATCAGCTTTCAAACAAAATGTTGACCTCCTCTAGATGACGCTTTTAAGTACAGTAAAGAAACTTCCAAACATAAAATGCATAATAAGACATACGTTTTGCCTTTCCGCTTTTCCATTTTTTCTTATTTCATGCTCATGATGATGATTGCTTCCTGATTAGACACTTTTAATATTCGTCCCTGTGGGAGACCGTTACCAGGGACACAGCCAAAGCTCTAGCGCGGCATGTGGCTAACTGCTAAAACTAGGACGTCCCAGGGTGATTTTTCATTAACTGGTCATAAAGGAGGCTCTGTGTGAAGCTTTTATAAGTGTCCTCAGATCTTCTTCTCCACAGAGGACTGAAAGGTACTACGGAAAAAGAGAGAGAGAACAAGACAGGGAAGGAAAGAGCAAGGGAGAGATAAATGAAAGAGAGGAGAAACAGGCAGAGAGAAGGAGGAAAGGATTGAGTGAAAGAGATGGAAGGTAGAAGGGAGCAGCAGGAGAAAAAGAGGCACAGAGGATTGGAAGTGAAAGTAGAAAAGAGAGGAGGAAGGGATAGTTGAACAAGTGAGACACCCTTTGACTGGATTGTGGTTTCACTCAATGTCACAGATTGTGGTCACCATTTTAAGACGTGAGTGAAAGTAACCCGCAGGAGCAGTTATAAAACAGCATCATAACCCTCATGATTATTTTCCTCGCTAACATTTTATTCTGCTCAACCCCTGGCTGTGTCACCTTGCTGATGTCGTTTTAATATTCACCCTGGTAGCAGACCCGGACAAAATATTAAAATATTCTGAGAGCACTTGAATTAGCTCATCCCGCTGATATTATTGCCCCATTGGGTGCCATTCAAGGACCTGAGAGGTAGATCATTCTTTCAAAAGCATTGTTAAGCAATAATGTGCCCCGTCTGCCTTATATATAATGATAGTTTATCACTGATCATTTAAACCAGTTAATCTCAACCATCTATGTCCATCCAATCTACAGCCATTAGGCAATGGATGCACAGTAATATAAAAACATTGTGGGGGCTGTGAATAGTAAGGCTGACAGGATTGCTGTCCAGATTTTGTACTGTCTACATAAGGCTTTAGCTAACCTAGGATTCTGACTGAGCGAGATCATCCACGGGCACTATATACTGCGGTTTGATAGAAAACAGCATGGAGCCATTGTCATGAAAAGACAACAAATACTTGATGTATGAGGAAGAGACTATAACAGAGGCTATCAGCACCAGAATCCTTAATGGGACACTTTCCTAATGAATCTCGTCGTCCTCACTGAGGTTCATTTGCAATCTGCAACAAAATATGAGCCGATACACATTAGCTGAATGCATGAACAATATAGTGATAATATATAGAAACATGCCATTTGGTGAATGCTTTTGTCCAAACTGCTTTACAAAATACAATGGCCCTCATTCATGAAAGGTGCGTATGATCAGATTTGATCGTAAAGTGTTCGTACGAACTTTTCTACGAACACAGTCTCATTCATCATTTTTGTTCGTATCTGAATTTGTTTGTTGGTACGATCAAATCCTACAAGTGTTTGGAAACATGCAGGAAGGCTCTTAGAACGGCTTATTCTTTATGAAAAATCAATTACAGTAGTGCCAAACCTCAATACCAACAAAATGTTTCAGTGGCCTACAGTTGTCTTGAATTTCAAAGTGCTACAGTATACAATTTAATTTACACATGCTTCGTATATCATATGAAGCGAAGCAGAACATAGTCACTTTTTAAATTTCTCATCGTAGCTATTTATTTGTTAACATCTACTAAAAGGTATAGTGTTTAATGTCAAGGTCTACAGAGATGGGTATCAAACTATTTCTAAAACTTTCAAATTAAAACCGGTATGCAATCAATAGACACACAAGCCTAGAAAATTCCAAATCACAATTTTACTTCAATGTGGCATGGTGGGCAAAGATAAGTGGAATAACACCCACAGAATTTATAGCATTTTCAGTGTTCCCTTTGGCTATGCTGTTCTCATAGCAAGTGCTCCAAACCACTCAAAGCAGCATTTGATTCTTTGATGTCAGTAAAGGTGTAAGAATGTTGAAGATAGTTAATACTCTATAACTCTACACTGAGCACCCAAACGTCTTTGAAGATGTGCCATTTTCAACACTTTTAAATGCAGTTGGTATTCAAGATAGGTTGGTTGCTTAGGCTGCTGGCAGAGAATGAGGCCCCGAATAGGTCACTATACTTTTAAATGATACAATCCAGTGAAATCTGTTTGGTTCTGAGGTTTCGATAAATGAGGCTCTCTCTTGTGTCTCATCACCTTAAAATGAACCAGTGGCTGAAGAAGTATACTGAGTTGTACGTTGTACTAGAAATATCTTAATAGAATTGTTCTCGCCAACATAATTCCCCATTCAAAATAACAGTTATGTCACAGCATTTAAGTATTCAATATTAAATGTACTTCCACATATATTAAACACACAGTGTCAAAAATGAAAGCATAAGTCTTTTTTACTGTATCTGTGAATGAACATGGACCCATGTTTCCATTTTCTCTTTTGAATTTGATTGATTGACTGTATGTGAATTTGCAGTATGTTAAATAAAGTTTCTTAAAAAGTGAAATACTACTTTAAGACATTAGGCTCTCCTGGTCTCATTTCCTGTTTACTTCCAAATAAAGTGGACAGGTTTAAAGCTTCATTTGCATGAATTGAGGTCACATTTAGTACACTAAACATTTGTAATCAGATAAGAAGCTGAAAGTTCTTTCATAAATGTAGTTGAGTCAAAACGGTTTGAAATACAATGAAATAAAAGCACATGTAAAGGTGGAAAGAGTCAATGAGGGACTACTTAACTTAAAATTGAGCTCAGGAGGAAGTAAAGGGAGGAAAATGAGCAGTCAAAACAGTAGGGAGGTTCAAAGAAAATTAATTGCTAGAAACAGGACCCTTGGTGCAGCGGGTCAGATGCTACTGCTGCGATGGCCTATATATGAAAGTATTTACTTTGAGAATCTTCTGTTAACTAAGTTTCAACAGCTAGAGAAGAGAAACTTGCTGGTGTGGGGATAGGAAAGAGACACAGGGAGACAAAAAGACAGGGAAGAGAGAGAGAGAGAGAGAGAGAGAGAGAGAGAGACTGACTTACTTTAGCCAGCAATGGTGCCATCAGCCGATCTGTGACTGATTTGAACACCGCCATGTGTTGCTTTTTATAAAGCTCCTCTGTCTTCTTTTCTACCTGAACAGACACGTACACACACAGGTACAGACATATTAAACAGACACTCACATACACAGACATGCCTTTGAGGATATGAATGTATTATTAGGGGTGCAACCATTTGGTAATAACACAGCTTTATAATCCAGATAAAATGATGTCAAGTCATATCTCTAGCTTAGAGTACAGGCTAGGCTGGCATATAGCCTGCACGGAGGCAGAGAGAAAGAGATGGTGATGATGGACGTAAGAGAAAGAAGGAAAGAAAGAAAGGATGCATCGCCCTACCTCATACTGTCCGGGGCCCGGAGCCTGTATTTTGTCCTTGCTGTGGAACACTGAAGTGCGTTGAGCGCTGGAGCCGAAGCCTCCCTTCCTGGTGCTCCCTAGAAAGGCTTTCTTAAAACTCTCCTGGGCTAAACCATAGTCAAACACATTATAGGATCCTGGACCTAGACAGAGAGAGAAGACACTTGTGTGTACAGTATGTTTCTAAATAGGCCATCTTTGTACTGTCCTGGAATACAACAGTCCAAGACTGGCTCTACTCCAGACAAACCCATACCTGCTACCCCAACCTAAGATTTGATCAGATTACGCCAAAGAATTCAGATAGACTTGGAGACACAGGTGTTATGGGACATACATTATGTATCACTTTGGTGTTAACAGGTGGAGTCAACGTAGTTTCTCACTCACTCCAAACACACCCCACCCCTCCACCTGAGCACCTAGGAAGCGCTAGTGCACTTGTTTTTCCAAGGCAGGCAGGCAGACATTAGTAGGTGGATCATTATCAAAGTGGAGATATCTTCTAACGCAAAAACACATGAACACGTCAAGTGTAGAGCAGATGTTCCAAGTAGCCGTTGCAGGTACTGTTTGGCAGTCTTACATCATACCTGGGCCAGGTCATAGTCAAACACGTGTGTGTGTGTGTGTGTGTGTGTGTGTGTGTGTGTGTGTGTGTGTGTGTGTGTGTGTGCCTGCAAGCTGTATTTCTAGATGATGGACTGTCAGCAGGTCAAACAATATATCCTCACAGCAGTCCACAAGTCAGTGTGTGTGTTCTTCTATCCTTGGGGAAACTAAATATCTTCACAAGATCAGAAAGATGAGGAAAAACATCCAACGAGAGGCCATTTCCCGAGAGGTCCTGTTTTTGCAAAAGGCCATTTCAATGTAAGTTCAAGGTTGGGGATTAAGGGCCAGTAAGCATTTGCTGGTTGAAAAACATAGTAACATAAATGTGCGTGTCTGTCTGTCTGTCTGCCTGTCTGTGAGAGATATATTTTCATCCATAATAGCCTCCTGACCCCTCTCAGACCTTTCTAACTGGTGCTGTTGTCACTCAACTCGCCTAGAGTCTCTGTCAGTGTAATATATGGACACACACACACACACACACACACTGCACAGGCATACCACCTCTAAAGTCAATTCACTTTCAATTCAATTCAAAATGTTACTAGAAGCTGCAATAGAGCATTCATTCTTAATTACTACCTATTAGCTCAAGTATGCCAATCATCTCAAGCCAAAACCTGTAAAGAAAATATGCTGGTTGATTGAAATGACAACAGACAACAGAACTCAGCCCTGCAATCTACTCATCAGACCCAAAACAACTACAATATTTGAGTATGGTTTCAAAGATGCTCACAGATACTGGTATCAGCTATCAGGCCAGTGATGGAGGACAGGCTGAACTCTGAGACCAACGGCACATTTAACATGGCAGAAATCAACGCGAAGGAACAACATGTTCTGTCCTTTTCACAAATAGAAGAATGTTAGATCTCTCAAGAGGAGAAAATTGGATTATATCTGTGAAATATAACTTCATATATCAAAGCAGAATATCGCTTTGAACAGCCTCAAAATTGAACTCTGCTCTGACTCACACACACACACCACACACACTGACCTGGTGTGGAGCATGTTTTGTGGTCTAGGGTGAAACGCACTGCGGTGATCCCGAAGGGGCTTTTCTTCGTTGCTGTGCTTCTCTTCAGCAGCTCCAGGGCACAGCGTGGGTCATTGTACACACCGACAGGGGGCGACACTTCCTTTACAGCGATAAACCTCTGACGGAGGGCGATGGAAAGAGAGAGAGACAGAGGAAGAGAAAAGAGGTTAGAGGAAATGGAGAGAAAATGAAGGAGACAGAAAAAGAGCACTCAAATTTTGGCTGCATCTAAAATGAAGACCCTGAGACACACTGAGATTTCAGGCACATAGAACCAAAACCGTCCCATCTGTCAGTTGGTCATGAGATTTACCAATCAAATAGCACCTTCTATTGACCAACCTCAGACCAGCACAGTTTTAAAATCACATTCATTCATTTTCTCTACCCACTTAATCCCAGCATACACTGGGTTCAAGACAGGGAGACAGTCCGTCACAGTGCTAACACAGATACACACAAGATTTTACTGTTGGAAAGACAGGAAATATATTGGCAGCAGGTTGACAGAAATTACAGTGATTTTTTCAGTATTTTACTGTTAACTACATTTACAGTTTGTTACTGTAATACAGAAATTGATTTGAAAATGTATTTATTTGAGATTACAGTAGAATACTGGCAGCTGGGTTTCTTGTACATTAACATTTTTTAACAGCACTCTTAAGACGCACTCACATTAGGCCATCTGAACCGTGCCCAGCATGGCCTAATGTGAGTGGTTTTTACCTCTCAAACATAGTGAAGTGGGAGAGGGACTGTGTGGGAGTGGACAGTCCTGACTGAAAGAAGGTTTGAGAGTGAGGTTGAGAGAGACAAGATTAACGTAAGCCAGACTACACGGAGACGACCTTCACAGTTATTTCCAATGAAGCACCTGAAAAAACACGTTCAAGATGAGCTGGACACACACTTTATCATTGCCTCACATTTGCTAACAGAATCAGAGTCTTCATGAGGAAAGCACAGTCATAGCAAAACACGTTATCTATAACGACAATATAAACTAACATTGGGATTAATATAGCTATTCAGAACTCACCAGAAAATAAATCAAATCACATTTATTTGTATAGCCCTTAATCACCGTTACAGTCTCTAAGGGCTTCACAGCCCAACATGTGAAAACAATAAATGGTTAGTACACAACATCCCCCAGCCTTAGACCCTCACAGAGGACAAGGAAAAACTCCAAAAAACATTTTAGGAAAAATGGAAGAAACCATGGGAGGGGCTGCTCAGAGAGGGATCCCCCTACCAGGACGGTTGGGTGTGCAATAGATGTTTGGGCAAGCAGCGTATACAGAGTTCGTGAAAGTTTATTACGGTGGGACATCCAGATCTGATGTGGGGCATCACAGCATATGGCAGCTCAGTCAGTGTCATCATAGATCAACACTGCCCAGATAGGAGAACGCAAACGCCCGCTCAGTCAGCATCGTCCTAGGAGGGGGGGGGCACGCAGATGCCAAATCTGCCAAGCTGCAGCCTTGAACAGATAGGAGACACACCCACACACTCCCATACACACACTCTCACTCACACAGACAGACATGACCAGCGTCAGTGGACAGGAGCAGGTAGACCAGGAGAACAGGACATGTAGGCAGGATGCTAGTACCCATCGGCAGGACCCTGAGCTATGAGCTAACTGGTCTAGCCTTACTCTGAGAAGAGACTGAGCCACTCCCTCAAGGTCAAATGATAGAGAGAATAAATGGGTTTTTAGCCTTGACTTAAAGACTTCGATAGAGCCAGCCTCTCTGATTGAGGCAGGCAGACTGTTCCAGAGATAGGGAGCCCGGTAAGAAAAGGCTCTGTTACCTGCAGTTTTCTTTTTGACTGCTGAGATAGACAGGTAACCAGCGTCCTGAGATCTGGTTTATATGGTTTAATCAGATCTGATAAGTAATGCTGCTTACATGGTTGTGTGCTGCTAGCTAGTTTAATTTAGCTGCTGAATGTTCCTACCACTAACATTTACGTTACTGATTCAAACCAAAAAAGTAGCTAATAATGAGTCAAAATAGTTTTATATAAAAAAATAAATTAAAACTCACCGTCTATTGGGCAGGACGACAACATAAAAATGGAAAAATACAAATCCAGAACTCCTCAGCATGGGTGGGTCTGTTCAGCTTGCGTCTTGCTGACGATCTACGGTAGCACACGGTTTTCTGACACTACCGTGTGGTTCAAACATTTGCCCCAGAATGCATTGCTGTTCACAGTAAAGTGCAGCATTAAAGGGAAATGGTATGCTATTGGAATTTGTCTGTTAATTTACAGCAAAGTGTAGGGAAACACTTGTATTCATATAAGTCACTATTCAGATACTGACTTGCATGTCTTTGGAGTGTGGGAGGAACCCAGGTCCTTCTTGCTGTGAGGCAACAGTGCTAACTACTGAGCCACCATACCACCGTGCCACCCCACTCACAAATCAGGGTCAACCAAATTGTTAAACAGACAAAAGGTGCCCATCTGGAACATTGGAATAGTCAAACCCAAACACAAAACAAACTGAATTGCTGCCTGGCCCTCGGGAATACAAACCGACAGAGTCTCTCTTCACTGTTAGAGATCCCATGCAGAGACAGATCCTGACCAAATACAGGCTGAGTGGCCAAAGCCCAGCCAAGGAAAATTGAATTGAATTGACTGAGAGAAAGAAAGAGCAAGCAAACAAAGCGGTGAGATGAGGAGCAAGACAACAAGATGGAGGGAGTGAACACGTAGCATCTTGAACTCAAAGATATTGATGATCACGGTGGGGTATATGATGGTGTTTGGTCTTTGGCAGTGCTCCTGGTATCAGAGCTGATTCAGCTGTGCAATTACTTGACAGTCTCAGTTCCAATGTATAAATGTGTAGATCCAATCTAGTCATCAATCCAATCACACACATTTATCTAATCTTATTATAACAACATAGGGAAACAAGGGACCAAGGCAAGTAAGTTGCCTTGTCAGTCAGAATTATCCATATAGTCTTCCAATGTCATCTTCATTTTCTCAACTCAGCCTTTCAGTTGGCTGTTATCGATGAATGGAGGAAAGAAAAGAACATAATTACTAAGACTAGCATCTCCGCATGAACCAACAATACACACACGTTCACATGCATGCATTCAAACAAACACGTGCACACATTTCCAGTCCCTCCCCTCCAACGATCTTCGATGGAAACACCCCAGTCATAGATTTGTACATTCCATTTAAACAAGACGCAGTCTGTGGAAAAAGAAGTGGATGGAGTTATGAAAAGTGTGTTAGTAATGCACAACTGCATTATTGAGCTTTTAGCAGAGGGAGAGATGCAAGGGGAGAGCAAACGAACAAATGGAGGAGGTGCAGACAGAGGAGGAGAAGGAGAGGAAAGAAGTGAGAGAGGAAGGATTTTATTGGATTTTTTTCCCCGGTCTTGATTGAATGAGCTTCTAACATGGACTGTGTGGGCACTGCACATGTTGAATGTATTTTGGAGGCTGTTTGTTGTTTCCTCTCCATTCTAGTCATCATGTCATCATGCTGTCCCCCATGCATGATGCAGCGACGCCTGTGGGCTAATCAGTGACAAATTCCTGTTAACGTGGACAAAATAACAATCAAAGCTAAATCATACCATTACAGCTTAAGGATGGGATGGCTCGCACTATGAGCAGTCGATAGTAAATATTGATCTCTGTGTGAAAAATCGATGAACACATGAGCATGTGTGCGTTACAGGTTGTTACATTACCTCAAGAATAATATAAATTCCCCAGAATTCACCAATATCCCCCCTTTAAGTCTAACAAGTATTCTCCTCATTAAACTAAAACAATAATACAATACAGTAATAGCGTGTGTACACATCGGTTGTAATTACTGATGAAGACTGCTTCTGTAATATCCTCAGTAGCTCTGATGAATTACCGATATGTAAACACCGGGACGTCTTGTCAGAGGGTCCCTGCAGGATAGCAACACACAAAACATGCTCCATTGCAAGCTCCAGAGCTACCGCTTCTACTGAGCTCATCTGTAGTAAACCGCACATAACATTACATTACATTACATTACATTACATTACATTACATTACAGGCATCTGGCAGACACAACTTACAGTAAGTGCATTCAACATAGGTAGGCAAGAGAACTACTAGTCACCAGAAATCATAAGTGCAATTCTTTCCTAAATAAGCATCTAAGAGCAGAACCAGTGCTGAGGTAAATGTGCAATAAGTTATCTACGTTTTATTGAGACAAATAAGTAAACTGAATAAACAAGAGCTAAGACAAATAAGTAAATAAACAAGAGCTAATAAACAAGAGCTGAGACAAATAAGTAAGTGCTAAGAGGAAGGGTCAGGGTAGTGTTTCTTGAAGAAGGTACAGGACAGCTTGCTATCACTGAAAGCATTTAAGTCGTTCTCACTGAACATACAATGTGTGAGCAGGTAGGCGCTCAGTGTCTTGCTAAAGGACATGTGGCTGTTGATGGAAACATGGATGCCCACTCAAATAATCCCAAACCTTTATTTAACAAGACCAGTTAGTTAAGGATACGGTCTTATTTACAGCAGAGGACTGAGGGAACAGTTGGGTCACATACAAAGTTAAAATGATTTCCACTGTATTACAATAATGTCAGATCAAAGCCTTGTAACATCAAAATTATAATGATGATGTATTGATACCTGTAGGGAAACTCTTTTTTCACTTGCTAACTTTACGCCTTGCTAACTTGCTAAACAAACGGAGAAGATGGTGAAGAGAGGAGAAAAAAAAATCAAAGCTGAGGAGAAAGGAGTAGGAAATGGAAACAGAGCAGTTAGGG
>CABFOQ010049555.1:0-10449 GCA_900660455.1 Gephyroberyx darwinii | reverse complement strand
TCATTTGGGAATAGATTTTCATTGTGATCTGAATTTTGGTCAGTCTTGTTTCTACTGATTGAGAAATATTGGTAGCAGCATATTGGTGAATATGGCTTCTGAAATGTTTTATTGTTATTTTTGAAATGTTATCATTCTATATCTCTATCATTAACCCTCACCACCCTTTCACCCTTTTCAAAAATCCTCACTTCTCATGTGCTCAGCTCAAACTGGCCCTCACAAGTATAGAAATGCAAGTAAACACATTTACTGGTCTACAGTGTATCCTCTCCAACTTCTTAGTGTTCATATGCTCAAGTCAAAATGCACTTTGTATCCATAACAACTGAATCATTCTGAATGAATTTTTGATGTTTTTCGGGCCACCACAGCATGAAAATTTCATGTAAGCACTTTCAAGCACAATGAAGCAAATGAAAAGTGATTTCTACCCACTTTTGGTGTTGTTTGTGGCCAGGAAGTTCCAACAATGGCGATGTGTCACAACTCATTTTCTCTGACATTTATGACTACTTTATCCAACGTGGAAGTATGGCACTGTGAATTTTAAATTCAATGTGTGTCAAGCTTGGATGGGTGAGTGGGTGGATGGATGGATGGATGGATGATGAAAATGAAAATGGGCTTAAAGTAATCTGCAATATGTTCCTATAAATTAATGTCAATTTTGCTACTCTATTGCCGAGTGATACCATACGATAGTGATTCAATCTATACCCAGTTCATGAAAGTGTTTGTCCTCTGCTGCACAGGAAGTGATGCGTTTTACATTTATGGAAGCAGCAACAGCAGTTTGAGCAGTGAAGCCATGTGTACGACAACGGAAAGGCACTGCCTTTTGTCGATATAACTTTATTATCACTTGAGGATTTGCTTGTAGCTATCAATTGCAAACAATATGGAGTGTACTGTACTATACTATACTGTAACTATACTGATGTAAATGTTATCAAACTGTTTGATAAAACACGTTAGATATATTTGTATAGTGTAGATATTACTGTCTGTAGACATGGTTGTGTCAAAGTACTGGTGATGCTGTTGAGAAGTAAGAACTGGGAAATACAGGGCAAAACACCACAGTAATCACTGCTTTTCACCAAAGGTGAAGGAAGGAAGGAAGGAAGGAAGGAAGGAAGGTATAAGAAGGACAGAATACTTCATACTTACACAATACATAATGCAGTCTAATGCTGTCACATCTAACACATCATGTCTTGTGTTACATTTCAACATAACACATGCAAACGACGTGTTAATGGCAACACATTTTGATGCAGTTAACATGTAGAAGTGTTAACATGGACAAGATGTCATCCCTGTATGTCATCTACAGGGATGTGTTGTAAAAAATATTCCAAAGAAACCATCAACGGTGGGGAAGAAATAACAGAGAAATTGTAGAAACCATTACATGGCCGCGGGTCCAAGCCACACCACTGAAAAATTCAAAACAAATTCCTCTCCATCTATCTGTGATCCCGCCATCCTTCCATTTTAAAGTACTACCCTGCTAAGTCTCCCAGCCTCCCTCCTATCCGTCCCCTCCCTCCTCTGTCTGATTTGTTAACCTGTATTTAACCACAGAAATGCAAACTAAATGCTTCTCTCTGTGTATGTGTGTGTAGGGGTGCGTGTGGCTGAGTCTCTCTTTTTGCGTGATCACCCGTGTCTATCAGTGTGTCTCAGTGTCTCAGAGCATGAATCTCTGTGTGTGTCTCTTTATGTGTGTGTGCATTTCAGAGAGAAAGGAAGGAAGGTTGCGGCTGATATTGGTAATGTGGCGCTGCGCCAATCTCATTAGCTTAGCATGCAGTGGGCAGCCTGCCCAGATAGGCACTGTGTGTGTGTGTGTGTGTGTGTGTGTGTGTGTGAGCGTCAGGGCCAGTAAATGCCACCACTCTGGCTGATGGTTCCAATAATGGTATTAGAGAGAGAGAGAGAGAGAGAGAGAGAGAGAGAGAGAGAGAGAGACCCAATAATAAAAGTACAGAAAGAAGAGCCGGGTTGTTTTTCTTTGTCAAGACGCTGACATGTTAGGAGGGGTTAATCTGGGCTTTGAAGAGCTATCTTTGTGTGTGTGTGTGTGTGTGTGTGTGTGTGTGTGTGTGTGTGTGTGTGTGCACGCACGGGAGAGAGGCTGGGTGTGGATGTGTAAGAAGGAGGAAGAGAGAGAGAAGAGGATAAAAAGTGACTGACTGTGTAATTGGTGGTTTGACATTAGCTGTCTGCATCACTACTATATCCACAGTAGTAATACAGAGAGAGAGACAGGGAGGTGGGGAGGATGAGATGCGGAGGCAGGGGGGAGATGGGAAAGATGGATAGGGGGAGAGAGAGGGGGGCAGTGAAGGGGAAGTCAGAGGAAGGAGAGGGAGTAGAATTCAAGTCTATCTATGGCTTGCTAACTATTACTTTTCACATCTAAGCAGAGCATGCCAACCACATTCAGTCCATCCTTTAGCGCCAACAGTGACATGTACCGGGTGTCGTGCATCCATTTTCTGTGATTGGCTCATTTTACCATCACCCATGTCACACCGAATTGAGGGTAGTTCTTTACTCCTCTAATGGTTAGTTTTTCTGATGGCTGCACACTCAAACCTGGAAGGCATCCTGGTATTTGTACTGTTTTAGCGATGTTGGAGGATACTGGAATATTGCGCAATGTACCATTTTCAAAGTCAGAATGGGTGGCGTTCACGCAGCATTTTAATTAACCTGAAAATGGCAAAGGAGGGGTGGGAGCTGTGACATCAAAAGAGAGGAAAGGTTAGTGAAACTGCCTCCTGATGAGGACAGACGGACCACTGCACAGAGCGATGGAGACGGAAAACATTTCAGTCATGGGACCGGGAATGTTCCCTTTTTGTGAAAAAGGTTAACTCCTCCCACCGTTTCATCAATTTACACTTTCATCTAGCCATGCATACATCTGTTCATCCAGACATTCATCATCACTGCCTCCATCTGCACATACATCATCTCTCCTTTCATTTCATAATTTAATCTTTCCATCCGTCCATCCATTCATCCATTCATCCATCCTCAGACAGATGCAGTCATTTAAATCATTTGTAGCTAAGTGGAGTATTTGGACAGAGGCCTAGAGAGTGAGATGGTCATGATGGCATACGGGAGGGGATGATGGGATAATTGATTGTTTAATCAACCAATTAACTTGATTAAGCCAGAAAACACACCTGTGTGGAAACACCCGCTTTCAGTGTACCTTGAATCCCGTTGATACGTTACTTGGTGGGGTGGAAAAGCCTCTGGAACAGGATTACAGAGAATCCTGCTAACACCATTTGGTTTAGTGGATTCACAATTTCAACAGACATTTCTCATGCATTTAAATGTGTTAATTCAGGTATGTTTATTTATTCATTTACTGATTTATATACAGAGAAAACATGATATAAAGAATGTGTAATGCATTTGCAAACACAAGCCTAAATCTATTATATTCTATTCTAGTAGGAAGTAGTCGTGGTTTTGGAATAGAAAAGATGGATTGAACATAGGGTGGCTTTCGGCCAACATGGAAAGTTGACAGATTCACCAGCCACAGCCAAAAGTTACCAGAATTTGTTTGGTGGCTTGTGACAATTTCAAGCTCTTTATTTGAAAACTAAATGCTCCACTGAAACCAAAACTGCCAAAAACTGTTTAAAACAGCATTTAGACACACTAAAACTCTTCATTAAAATCAATACTAATGCAGTTCTTTGAAAAACATTTAGACCATGCGGCACTAAAACTCCCCATCGAAACCAATGCTAATGAATTTCACTGATACATCATTTAGACCATGAGACACTAAAACTTTTCATTGAAGCAGATATTAATTAAATAACTCTAAAATACCATGTGGGTAATGAGATACTTAAACTCTTCATTCATACCAATACTAAATGAAATCTCCCATCAGGTAGCAAGTTTGACTGTAGCAGTTGCTGTGACGGTCCATCGACCAAATATGCCCCTTCCTTTTCATGGCTAACTTCACCGTGAGTCGCCCGGGCCCGTCAGCAGAAAACTAGGTGAGTTGATTGTTCATTCTTTGACTGCAAAGTCTGTTGTCTAATAAACCGTTTTATAGAATTATTGATTGATGGAATTTGTTAGATTTGTAGCGTTCAATTTCAATTCAAGCTTGTAAACCAAAGAGCATTTTAGGATAACTAGCTAGTAACGAGTAACGACCTTGTTACAGTATAACTTGTTTATCTTGATTCCATAACATGACACTGAATCATGATGTTTTATGAGTAGATACAGCTACTAGGGTAAACTGTTTTGGAGACAGTAGAGCGCAATATAATTATAGTATATAATAAAGGAAAAGAAGTTGCACACTCTTTATGTCCTTATAATTCTATACAATGTGGTCATTTTAAATTTTAAAGTAAATGTTTCAGGGATACACAAACACACACATGCATACATACACATACCGTCAAAGCAGACAGGCAGATGAATTAAGATCAAACAGCCTTGTTTTTAGCTTGATGACGATGCATTTTTGAGTTTACCCCCTGGGGTTTTGAGAGAGTTTCATAACCCCACCAACATTCGAGTTACAAGGTTTTCATACGACAAGAGCAAGCTGGTAGGTAAAGCTAAACCAAAAAAAAAAAAACATGTCAACGGGGGAAAAACACACTCATCCCTCGTTCATAAATTTCCAGCTAAACCCTGTAATTTTAGCTCATCAGTGAACCGAATCAAAACATCCCCTTTGTATTAGGCTTTCATGATGTTAGCGACATTTACATTTTCGGTGGCTCACTGACAATCTAAAAATGAAAAATACAAAAAATAATGGGAATGTACAGTATGTGCCAGGTTTGAGTCTGTATCCGGTAGTATGAGTTTCCACTTATCCATGCCACACTGTGTGTAATTATGTCCACTGCAGTGTAATTACTTGTCAACAGATTGCAAAATGGTAAGAACTGACGGCTATGTAATGCTAACAGGGATAAAGAAGAGCTGGTAGTAACGCTAGCCAGTTAGCTGTACCCGCAAGTACCTGGATGGACTGTGTGAATCTGTAGTGTTAATACACAGATGAACGGAGGTTGGTAGAAGTCAGGTTAACTGGACAGTACGTTTAAATACACTGAGTTACAAATTACAAATGTCTCGTACATACATACACACAACTGGTAGTATGAGTTTGTGCTAGCAACTATATATTTAAAGACTAATATACTTATAGAACTACGATCCACATGACCAGCTTTAATCAAAGACTCACTCCCTCACACACACACACACACGCACACACACACACACACTAGGGTAATGCACACTTTTCTCTGCAGGCATCATCACCATACAGTCATGACTAGCCTGCAGTGCATGCGCACACACACACGCACACACAAGACACACGCAGACACAAACGCAAACTCTTTCATGCTCACAGACACAAACACAGCTACACATACACACACACGTTGCCTGCAGCGGAGCAGGGTGCTAGACATGAAAACGGCTTCAATTGACTGGAAGGAAGATTTCTACTGCTCTGGAGGGCTGAGAGGGAGTGTGAGAGAGAGAGCGGGGCCACAGAGAAGACATTCTGCAAGGATACACGCACAGGCATGCCTACACACCCAGACACTTAACACCCAGACACAGACGCAACCACTCTGCTTTGAACATTGTGCCCATTACAGATAGCTACTGAGATAGCACAGGGCACTACTGCTATGATGAGAGTATCAGAGAGAGAGCAAGAGATGCACAAAAAGAGTGGCAGTAAGAGATAAAGAGACTACTTCTACTTGTACTGGATCTTAAAAGTCAGTATGTTTTCTGAAGGTAGGAATCAAAACCAAAACACTTCCTCAGCACCCAGGAGTCTCCCTTTTTTCTGAGCTTAATTTTACAGTTCCTTTTTTAAGTGTTACTTATCCAGGGAAGGGTTTTGCTCAACATGCATGCTCTTTTGCAGCACTTTGATGGCTTAACATTCATACAGCTAAACACATTCAGACCTGGGGGTCTTCTCTGCAATTGGAGCGCCTTGCGGACTTCCACCAGAGCACTGGGTGGTTAAGTGCTTTGCTCAAGGGCAAATTGAAGGAGGTTGTTTAGTGAGGGGAGAGTGTTAGTCCCTTTTCATTCCCACGTTTACCCACCTTGCCAGAGAATTCACACAAGAGAATTTTCTTGCTACAGCCACCACTTCAACTCCCACACCTCTCACATCAAAGCAAGGTTTAGGCATCTTGCGTCATCAGGCTGATGAAGAACATATTTGCCTGTTTCAGTCAGTAGATTAGTACGACCATTTTGCCTCACAAAACAATGCTTTTTTTGAAGACTTGTGGGAAATTGTTTGGCGATACAAAGCCTGAAAATTCCCTCAAAGTAAAAGTCAAGCCACCCATGGTGGCAAGGGTGAAAAGGGTGGCGGCAACCTCCAGGTTAGAGACGAGGCCTGTGACCGGAAGGTTACAAACCCCTGGACCGTCTGACATCTGTAGAACATGTCTCTAACTGCATTCCATTAACAAGCCTGCTAATACAGACACACACACACACACACACACACACACACACATACCCCTAGGGTTATTTTTCCTCATTACTCCATCAGACTGTGAAGTTAGCATTAAGGCCCATGGGCAAACAAGGTGATCATAGGAAGGACTCTATGTCCCTGATCTGATTGTGATCATGCGGATCTGAGGTGACCAATCTGAGGATGTTACTGGAAGGAAGAAAGAAGAACAAGGAGACAGAGAGACAAAGATGGAGCAGATTGTTTCAGTGTGTGTGTGTGTGTGTGTGTGTGTGTGTGTGTGTGTGTGTGTGAGTGAGAGAGAGTGAGATCTGTTCTACAGATTATGTAGACTGAAAGACTTATATTCTCTTTGATACACTGATCAGCAATCTGATATAATCTGCCTCAAAGGCATCTGGGTATGTGTGTGAGTGTGTGTGTATGTACTATATGTGTGCCATTATTGTGTGTGCACATTGTATTGTGTCTGTGTGTGTGTGTGTGTGTGTGTGTGTGTGTGTGTGTGTGCGCATGTGAACAGTGTGGGCATGTGAACATTGTGTGTGTGTGTGCGTGTACGTGTGCATGCGTGCGTGTGCGTGTGTGTAGGAGGACCACGTCAAATCTGTTTCCAGTGGAGAAACCAAAGACAGGGAATGAAAAGAGCAAGCATGAAAAAAGATCATTACACACACACACACACAGTTGTGTGTGTGTGTGTGTGTGTACATGTGATATAAATGAGCACATACACGTATGCAGTAACACATACATATCTGGTTCTTCAATATTTTTGTTAAAAATGCAGACACTTTACATAAACACAACACATCCACACACGTATAGAAACAGATGTTCACATGCAGTCATTTACACATAGAGGAACACTCACACACACACACACACACACACACATCTCTACCCTCCATCGTTATCCCTTATAACACGTCAAAACAATGTGGCAGAGCTGACAGCTCACATTAGACCAATAAGCCTTAAAAAGACCAAGTGTGTGTGTGTCTGTCCATAAGTGCGTGCGCGCGCACACACACACACACATACACACACACACACACACACACACGTGTTAGCCAGTGCATGTGTGTTTTGAATGTGTGAGTCAGTCTTACAGATAAATGTCAGGGGTCAGAATAGGGCCAACTTTTTAGAGTCACCCAAAGCTCACAGCCCTTTTCAGCAGTGCTTTTCAAATACTGGGTGAAAATCCACAAGTAAGTCACAAAAAAATTAAAGGGGACAGATTGTAGGAATTCAATTTTTCTGATACTGAATTTGCAGGCTGGATCCAGTGTTGTGGCTGTTCAGCATTTGAGAATTTCTAGCACACATTTACTGCATGAATGGTCTATTAACTCTATTTGGTTGAAGAGAAATTTGCTGGAAGGGGATTTGCTATTGATTTTCTATTGACTGTTAGAGTTGTTTGTATGGGTACTTTGCACCCCAAATGAATTAAACCAAAAGCCTCTTGAGAAGAACCCAAAATAACTGTCCTGTTATAATGGACCACGGAGCTGAAGTGAAGTTGAAACATAATCATCAAACTCCATTGTCATGTCAGACAACAACAAAGCACAAGTGTCTAAAGGTTCAAGTCCACACAAAGTAGAAAAATGGCATTTTTGAGTTGGTAAAGGAGTTAACTAACCATGAGACAGGCCCACTAACAATCTTTTTTCTGCACTATTCCTTTTAAGTCCACTGTGAATTGTTGGGTACCCCGTCTGCACTTGGGGATGCACCACCTTGATATTTGACATTAACGTTTGTTAGCGACTCATTTCCAACGTAACCCATGAGCAAAGTTCTGTTTGTCTGTTTGTCTTTGTCAGAATAATGTGTTGCCTTTTGCCTTAATGCTCACAATTTGCCTCATTCAACTGTAGCTAACATTATGGATAGATGAACCACTTCCTTCAATCTATGTAGTTTCTGTAGATTTGGACAATTTGGGGATATTTTACCTCCATCTCCACTTTTTCTTCATGATGCTGAAGGATAAGGATTTGTTGTCCAACGACTGAGTAAGACTAGCATTGTCCCATATGAATAAATACTCCCATTGAATTACAGCAAACAGGGTGATACAATTTGTTTGACTACAATCAACGCCACAGAATCAATCAGAGGTTGCAGAGTCGACTGGTGGCTAGAGACACTGTCCCTTAACCAGGAGGTCACAGGTTTGATCAATGCCACAGACAACGTCTCCATCAACAGCCACATGTCCTGTGGAAGTGTCCTTGAGTAAGGCACTAAGCCCCTACCTGATCACTCACTGTAAGACACTTGCATGTGGTCAACGGCTAAGTTTATTTTTAGCAGCCAACGTGGGTTCTAGGGGAGAAACACAGAACTCCTGTTGGTTGGCTTTTAAATAGACAATTATCAGCTACAGCTTTTGGATGGTCACATAAGTCACGTACACACTCACACACAGGCAAACACATACAAGCACAAACACACACACACACACACACACACATGAGCACCTCTGTCCTTTGATGTCAGAGAGGAAGAGAAAGGGAAAGAGTGAGAGACAAAGGGAAAAACAGGAAGAAACAGATGAGTATATTGATCAAACGGTATCCAGCTGTGATGATTTTCAACCCTGTTGATGCTAAAATTACCTGAAAGTAATGCTTTGAAGACTACACATACACACACACACAGAAACACATACACAGTCTGTCTTCACCTGGCAAGTCAGGATGTTTTAACCAGCAAAGAAAGAGGATGAGAGGATGAAAAGAGAAAAGAAAGAGAAATCATGGCAGTGTTGTTCAGTGCTTCTTCCTTGTCTTGCACGTTGCGGGTTTCCCTGTCTCGTATGTCCGAGGCCCACCAGTCTCTGACCTTTCTCCTTTCTCGTTCATCCTCTGATTCTGTTCTGCCCTGAACTACTTGTACTTGTTGTATTTTAGCTTTCGAACAGATCTAATCTAAGCAACAAAATGAGAGAAATGTCAAATGCCAGGTGGCGATTAAACCACTAGTCAATTTGAAGGACAACTTGACATTTCAAACAAGCCTGGCATTTTTTCTTAAAGTAGCACTCAACCATCCAAAACCAGCTAGCAGTGTTAGCATTCTTCATTGAAAGCAATGGGTACTTTTAACTTGGAAATAGCAGGACCTCACAGTTTGTGTTTTGTTTGTTTTTGTTCACTGTGTCAAAAAAGTGTTAAAAATAAATTTAAACTAGCCCTAAAATTTGCAAATGCTATTTTATATGTATGTATGTAAGATTTCAGTCCCAATCTGTAATTGTAATATGTGCCAAATTAGTTTTTTGTACAAGAACTGTATGTGAGAGCTAAAGAAGATTAATGAACTTTACTTGTATTTTGAGGTAATAAAAATTGTATACTACTTTTCTACTTTTACAGCTCGGAGTTAAACTCTCCAAGAACATAGGCACATATACTTGAAATTCATACGGCCAGTTACATCTGCGGTACTTTCTTTTATTGTCAGTGAAATTACTTAAGGAAGGCAATCCGTATTATGCATGGAGATGAACCCAAGAGATCTAGTGACATTTTCCAGTCTAGTCGGTTAGTCGGCTACACAACTTTAGATTAATCATCAGTGAAATGTAGTCAAAATGTTCATCTCCTGTCTGCAATGAGACAATCCCCTGGGACCTTGTGACATTTTCAGAGTTAATTTAGCATTTTAAAACTGTCAGCATTATGGAAAATACTGCTCATTGTTTTAAATCGGTATGACTGCCAACTGTCTCTCACATAGTCGGTCTCTTCCTCTCGTAATCTCTTTCTCTCTCCTTATGTCTCTCTCCTTGCCTCCATCCCTCACCCTCCCTCCACTCCATCTCCCTTTTCCCCCCTGCTTCCTCTCTCAACACCCCTCCCTCCCTCTAACTTCACCCTTTCCAGTCT
>CABFOQ010049546.1:19051-37000 GCA_900660455.1 Gephyroberyx darwinii | reverse complement strand
GCCAAGTCAACACCTTGAACTCTTTGTCATGTTCCTCAAACCATTCCTGAACAATTTTTGCAGTGTGGCAGGGCGCATTATCCTGCTGAAACTGGCCACTGCCATCAGGGAATACCGTTGCCATGAAGGGGTGTACTTGGTCTGCAGCAATGTTTAGGTAGGTGGTACGTGTCAAAGTAACATCCACATGAATGCCAGGATCCAAGGTTTCCCAGCAGAACATTGCCCAGAGCATCACACTGCCATCTTCCCATAGTGCATCCTGGTGCCATCTCTTCCCCAGGTAAAGGATGCACACACACCTGGCCGTCCACATGATGTAAAAGAAAACATGATTCATCAGACCAGGCCACCATCTTCCATTGCTCCATGGTCCAGTTCTGACGCTCATTGTAGGCGCTTTCGGTGGTGGACAGGGGTCAACATGGGCACTCTGACTGGTCTGCAGCTACGCAGCCCCATACGCAGCAAGCTGCGATGCACTGTGTGTGCTGACACCTTTCTATCATAGCCAGCATTAACTTTTTCAGCAATTTGTGCTACAGTAGCTCGGGCTAGCCTTCACTCCCCACGCGCATCAATGTGGCTTCAGCGCCCATGACCCTGTCGCCGGTTCACCAGTTGTCCTTCCTTGGACCACTTTTGGTAGTTACTAACCACTGCATATCGGGAACACCCCACAAGACCTGCCGTTTTGGAGATGCTCTGACCCAGTCGTCTAGCCATCACAATTTGGCCCTTGTCAAAGTTGCTCAGATCCTTACGCTTGCCCATCAACACATCAACTTCAAGAACTGACTTGCTTCCCAATATATCCCACCCCTTGACAGGTGCCATTGTAACGAGATAATCAATGTTATTCACTTCACCTGTCAGTGGTTTTAATGTTGTGGCTGATCGGTTTATGTAGACTATTTCTAAGGAACCTCATACAAAACAGAATAATTAATACAATTAATACATTAATATAAAACATAATTATTGAACAATAAAGAATTCCCATCAAACTTCTGAGTGAGTGATAGGGGTTTCACTGATTCCAATCCCATTTTACACTCACCTTATTTATTCCATTATCGATTCCTATCAGATTGTTAGGGGGGGAAAAGACTACATACAGCTTCAATAGAGTACGCGAACGTCAAAATATGTTATTGTTTGCAATCAAGGGGCACACGCAGACGCCTAAAATTCTGTTGCGCTGCTGTTGGAACAAACACCATCCAGCTGAACAACAGCTTTTTGGCATCGATAAGAGGAATCGATAGTACAGGAGCTTATCGATTCTGAGGAATTGGGCAGCTTGGAACTGGGACTAAATTGGAACCGGTTCTCGATACTCAGCACTAGTAAGTGAGTCACAACGAGGGAGAACTTACTTGAAAAGTTCACATCCAGTAAGTGAACATTTGAGCCTCCTGCTTTTAACTTTAATTGATGGCCACTTTACAGCACACATCCAGGGGTCAAATGTATAAACGATGCGTACACACAAAAGGTATGTCTGTATGACACTGATGGCAGTTAGACCTAGGATGCAAGCCACTGAGAGAGTGCTGGAGTCCCCTCTCTTCCTCCATTGGGGGCCCCTCTCCTCCTCCAGAGCACACATTTGTTCTGTGCACTTAATGCGCTTCCTGAAGTCACACCACTTCCTCTTAACCTTGTCCAGGCTCCGAGGCTCTGAACTAACCACATTTACTGCTGCAGTTACCTTTTGCCCTTCATTTTATTTTATCTTGTTTGTAACACCAGAGCTAAGGCCCTCAAACAAAACTAGCTTTTTCTCAACTGAAACAAAGGATCTATTTACCAATTTCAGATGTGTATTTGAATTTATGTGTGTAGTCAAATGAAAATATGGAAAGAAATAAGTGAATCTTCGTTAAATGAAGTAGGTAAGTAGAATTGCATCAGTCTAGGGAAGGTTATAAAGTCATTTCAAAAAGATTTGGGCTCCCTCAGTGCACTGTGAGACAAAAAAATATACAAATGGGGAGCATTTAACACGACAGTGACTAAAACGAGTAAAAAAAAAACTAAAAAAAACCAAGAATAATATCCAGCGATCTACGAGCCTCCATTTCTGCATTTGATGTCATTGTGCCATCAACAATAAATTGAATAGAAATGGTTTCCATGCAAGGGTAGCTAGGAAGAAACCTCTACTGTCTAAAAAGTACAAAGCTGTCCGTCTTCAGTTTGCCAGAGACCACCTGGACAAACCTGAAGATTTCTGGAAGTCTGTTCTCTGGACAGTTTGGTCACAATCAGAAATGCCATGTTTGGTGACAGCCTAAAACTGGACACCACCAAAATAATTGCATCCCTACGGTCAAGCATGGTGTTAGAACAGTGGTCTGGGCAGTTTTTCTTCCTCTGGACCTGGACAACTCAACGCCATTAAGGAAACCATGAATACAGAGAATTGTTTAACAGAATGTCAGGTCATCAGTCCAAGAGCTAAAGCTGGCCTGAAAGTAGCTGTTCAAGAAGACATTGGGCACCATTCACGAAAGTTTTTGTAAATGATTCATAAATTTGTGGTATTTGTGTGTGTACGAAAAACACGGACGTGGGATTCATGAAACGTGCGGGAAACCTTGATTTGTTCGTAAAACAGGTGTGTATTTGATGAATGCCAATCATTCGTAAATTGGATGCGCGTGCCTGTTGAAGCCGATTTGCAGGTAAACGCTGTTCAACCGTAAAAGGCTGCAGACTGAAGGGTCACGTGCAAGTAAACCAGGGAAAAGAAAGAAAAGAGGAACTTGGCAGAGTCCGAAAAGGAAGTGTTGCGCACATGAGAAAAAAGAGCACATGAGAGTTTTCAGAAGCATAAGCAGCAGAGTCACAAGAACTGATAAAAGTAAAGCATGGCAAGAAATTATTAACAAAAAAAAAAGAAACAGTTCGACATTAAACTAGAATGCAAAAAAGTATAAGGAGACGCGTATTATCAGCCGCAGGAGGATGGCAGGGCACTGAGCCGCTATCCAACATGGATCAGAGGATCAATCAATAATAGGAGAGACCTCACTGTCTGGTGTCCAGTCGGCATTGGAGTTAGACTCAGATCAGATCCAGGCTGCATCTTCATCAGATGGTAGGACTGTTATTGTATTTGTCAGGCGTCCAGTCCATGTGATCAACACATTACAAGTTGGATAATCTTGTATTGTTATGAATGAGGACAGTTCGGCAAATACGCCATTTCAACCTATTAGGTATTTTTTTTCTACAAGGCCACTGAAACATCTTGTTGTTGTTGTTGAGGTTTGGCACTACTGTAATTGAGTTTTTTGATTGAGTAGTGGTGGGGTTGTGGTTGTGGCCATGCCCCAGATGGCACCCCCCACTCAACCCCAGCCACAACAGGCACAAGTTCCCCTGTTCCCCCAGGAAGGGGTAGCCCAGCTGGAGAGAGCAGTGAGGGAGCTGCAGGCTGGAGGCAACACCAAACTCTAGCAGGTCTTGGAGGCAGCTGTGGCTCAGCAGCAGCTGAACTCTATGCTGTACAGCTACTACTGTAATTGATTTTTCATAAAGAATAAGCCATTCTAAGAGCCTTCCCGCATCTTTCCAAACACACATAGAATTTGATCGTACCAACGAACAAATTCAGATACGAACAAAATCATGAATCAGACTATGTTCGTAGAAACGCTCGTACGAACGCTATACGATCAAGTCTGATCGTACGCACGTTTTGTGAATGACGCCCAATAGTCCTAAACATTCAAGCAAATCTACCAATGAATGGCTCAGGAAGAAGTTTAGTGTTGTGGATAGACCAAGTCAAAGTCCTGACTTGAAATCCAATTGCAATGCTGTGGTAGGACCTGAAGCAGCGGTTCATGTGAGACATACCTCAAACCTCACTCAGTTGGCCGAGTTCTGTAAGGAATAGTGGGAGAAAATCCCTCAAGGAAGATGTCAGAGACTGATCAGTGGCTATAGGAGATGTTTACTCCAAGTCATCACTGCTAAAGGCAGTGCAACAAGTTTATATTTCTGCACACAGGGATAATTGAGTTTTTGTTAAATAAACAATGCTAGTATATCATATTTATTTGTGAATGTTCTTTATTTGGGATATCTTCATTAAGATTTGAGGTTTAGATGACCACCCCCCGTAGGGTTCACAAATTTCCCAGCATGACCGTACATATTTACTTTTTTTTTTGCCAACACCAGGCACATTTTTATCAAGGCGGCACAGGAAATGAGCCAGGGGGTGACCTTGGACTTCTCAATGCAGGAAAGACCTTGCTATTCCTTGTATTTTTCTGTCTCTCTCCAGCCCAACCAGCAGGGGTGCCAGAGATCCTCAAGAAGAGTCTTCACAGTTGCTCCGTGAGAGGAGGAGAGGAAGTATTCATCATAGGGAAGAACTTCCTCAAAGGAACCAAAGTCATTTTCCAGGAGAACGTTGCAGGTGCTGTGGCATTGTTAATGTTTTCCTCTGTTATGGGATCTCCATGGGATTACTGTGGATATGTCTCTCTGCGTGTAAACTTCTGGCGGATGGAAGAATGAACTTTTTTTTTTCTCTCATTGCTAGATGATACTTCTTGGCAAGCTGAGGCAAAGATTGACATGGATCTATTCCATCAGGTAAATGCAACTGATTGACATGTACACCTTCTGTTCCTCCTTGCACTTTACTGTTGAGCACTAAACCTTTCTGCTTCCTACTTCCCATGATCTCTGTGAGATTTTACTGGAAAATGTGATTTCTCATTGGGACCCTCATAATCTTTGCTATGTTTTCCAGAACCATTTGATTGTGACTGTCCCGCCGTTCCACAACCCATCAATCAGCTCTCCCATTTCTGTGGGAATCTTTGTGATGACGAATGCTGGTAGATCACATGATGCCCAGCCCTTCACCTACACTCCAGACTCAGGTACCCCCACTCGTACTTGAGTGTAGAATTCGTATGAAGTACAGATAGGGCTTCAGTATTGTGGCTAAAAAGATAATCCCCAATATTTTGCTAGATGTTGTGATCAAGATTATTATTCACATTTATTTGACTTGATGATTTTAGGAAAACATTGTACTGTACATTTTGCTGCTCACATAAACATTGTGACTATTGTCAAATACAGCAGAAATTCTAAATTAAATCAAATGTTTCAATATTGCTGAAATGCCAATATTCTACAATTATTAATTGTGGACATATAAATCACAGTATGCAATTGTAGATTGTGCAGCCCTAGGTATGGGTGAATTGTCCTCTGACAGACATTTTGTGGTCCTGTGTTTCCATTCTCACTCTCTCATTCTCAGTGGATAACTCACTTGGCCTGGTAGTAAAAACAGAGGGACCCTCCCTGGTCAAGACATGTCTGTTTGATGGCCAGATCAAATCCATGACTTCAGACCCATCTGATTCCTCTGGTCAGCCATCCAAACCCCAAGAGGTCACACCAATGGAAGTATCCAGCAATCCACCACCCACAGATGTTTTCAAGGTAGGGAATTGTTATTTTTACTGTCAAGAAGGAGGAATCAAGTATCTACTTCAGTATTGGAAGGAATATTTCTCCCTCTCTCTTTCCTCAGCCGTCCCCAGACCCTCTGGTCTCTGTGCAGCAGACCCTGGAGCTCAGCTCCAGTCCTCACCCAGGTGGAGAGTCCTTTCCAAGCTCCATGCCCCTACAACCTGAGGATGTGGAGCTTCCCCAAGCCCCCCCTGTCTTCCCTAGCCTAGAGCCCCTGAGCACCATACAAAAGCAAGACATTGCCCCCACAACCTCCTTCCCTGTATCAGGGGATACCACCATCCCTCCTGTACCCCCAGAAGTCCCCCAGCAGTTCCTCAGAGACCCCCAGGAGAGCCTCCCTCCAGAGGGTACCAATAGTAGTGGTGGGGTTGTGGTTGTGGCCATGCCCCAGATGGCACCCCCCACTCAACCCCAGCCACAACAGGCACAAGTTCCCCTGTTCCCCCAGGAAGGGGTAGCCCAGCTGGAGAGAGCAGTGAGGGAGCTGCAGGCTGGAGGCAACACCACACTCCAGCAGGTCTTGGAGGCAGCTGTGGCTCAGCAGCAGCTGAACTCTGTGCTGTACAGCCCCACAGCCTCTGCAGACTCTCTGCAGCAACACGTCCAGGAGAACATGAATAGCCTGAGACTGGGTACCACAGAGAACTCATTAGCTACACAACAGCAGCTACAGATACAACAACAGCAGCAGCAAATACAACAGCAGCAGCAAATACAACAGCAGCAGCAAATACAACAGCAGCAGCAACAACAACAAATACAGCAACAGTTCCAGCAGCATCAACAACTGCAGCAACAACAGCAAATCCTTGGCAACCTACAACATCAACAACAGCAGCAACATCTACAGCAACAACAGCAGCAGGTCCTTGGCAACATGCAAATACAACAACAACTTCTACTACAGCCACAAGACCAACAGCAACTGCAGCAGCAACAGCAGCAAATCATGGAAAACATACAACAGCAACAACTTCAACAACAGCAGCAGTTGCAACAAAATCAGCAACAGCAAGTCCTCAACAACATCCAACTGCAGGATCAGCAACAACAAAGTCAGATACTTACAAACTTACAACAACATCAGCTACAGCAGCAGCAGCAGCAACAACAACAACAACAGCAAAATCAAGCATTGAGCAACCTTCAACAGCAACAACAGTTGCAAGAGCAGCAAGTCTTGGAGAGTCTCCAGCAACAGCTTCAGGCTGAGCTGCTCCAGCCCCAGATCCACTCCTCCCCCCAGGCCCAGCAGCCTGTCTCTCTCCTGCAACAGGCTGGGGAGCTTCTCACCATCCAGACCAGCTTCACACAGCAGCCTCCATCCCACACCTCTCCCCCACAACAGCTCTTCCAGTCCCCCCGACCCCTGGCCGAGACCCAGGGTTCACAACAGCAAGTCCAGGCTGCTCTGCTCCAGAACACGCTGACTGTTCTGACTAGTGGAAGTCTCAACCCAGAGCAACAGTCCACAGGCTCGACCCTATTCCTGTCCCCAAACCCTCAGCCCCAACAGCAGCAACAACAGCAGCTGGCATTCCTCTCCTCCATGGAGACATCTGCCAGTGAGCAGTCTGTTTCTATGTTTCAGAGCCAACCTCAAGCCCAGCTTTCCCAAATGCAGCAGCAAAGCACTCCCATGGAGCAGCATCAGTCTCCACATCAGAACCCACAACAACAGCATCAACAGCTTCCTATGGGCCAGCAGAGCTCCTTGTTCCAAAGCATCCCCAGCCACTCACAGGCTAACCCTCTCCCCCAGAGCCAGCTCTCGCAGCCCCCACAGACCAGTCTGCTCCTCTGTACCACAGACCTTAACCCCCAGGCTCTTCCCCCAGCTCTCCTCTTCAGCACTCAGAGCCAGGGCCCTTCCCCTATGGGCAGCATTGGGGTTGGGGTTGGGATCCCCCAGCCAGACCCAGCAGAACCCATGTCTTTCCAGGACCAGAGCTCTTCAGGCAGCAACCCAACGTCCAGTGAGGCCCCACAGCAGAGCCTGTTCCAAGAACAACAGCCAATGCAGGTGGGCCCCAGCTCCAACAGCGTCCCAAGCAGCCAACCCGTGGAGCTGTTCCTGCCACAGACGTCTCTATCTGGCCTGCAGAGTACCATTGGTACACAGGAGCTGAGCACCCAGGCTACAACCTCTGGCACAACCATCTTTGTGGTACAGGGTGGTGTGGGTGTGGTAGCCAACCCTGGCCAGCAGCCCCCCGAGCAGCTTTTCCAGACAAGCGTGAATGGGAGTGTGGCCCCACAGGGACAGACCAACCTGTTTGTGTTTGGCATCCAGAATGGTAAGATGAATTGATCTTATTCACCTCTGACGTGCAGTAAATATGAAAGAGTGTCATGGCCTACTTTAAAAGATTAGATATAAATACCATTTGGTGGACTTTTATCCAAAGCACCTTACAGTTCCATGAGTGCATACCTTTTTAGCCCCAGCGGGAATCAAACTCCTAACCCGGGCAGAGTCCGTGCCATGCATTCAGCTATACAAGAGCTATACATGTCTTAATGTTCCCTGAGCTGTTCTAATGCCATAATTATATACCTACTCTTTGTTAATAGTGGAATATCTCCATGTTCTCTTTCTGTCAGACTCACCCCAGATGCTCACTTCCTCTGGACCTACCATGTCAGCCCAGAGCCAGCCCCAGAACCCCAGTCACATGCAGCCTCTCCTGGACCAGCCCATGGCCCAGACCGGGTCCCCAATGCAGACCACCATACACAGCAGCTTACAGAACACCCTTCAGGCACAAATGCAGTCCAGCTTAGAGAGCACCATGCAGACCAACCTACAGAATGCAATGCAGACAAACACACAAAGTGCTCTGCAGTCCAGTTTACAGGCAGCCATAGAAACAAGCCTGCCAACCCCAATGCAGACCAATCTACAGACACCGATACAGAGCAGCTTACAAAATACATTGCAGGCATCGATATCTGCCTCCTCCAACATGGACCTGCTGGAGAGCCTACAGAAGCAGTGATGAATGCTGGGAGCCCATGGGCACTAAGGAGAGGGAGTGATATGTGTCCCAGAGATTTACATCCTACGACCCAAAGACAACGATTGGAGTTGAGTGGTTTTCTCTGCCAATGCCACAATACTCTCAAAAATTCAGAACATTTAAGAATCAGATATCCCTTTTACCCTGAACCCACACTATGAGCCCATATAACTCCAGTCTCCAGTGGATATTTATCGTTCATTATAGCCTATGTACCACCATCTTTTGTCAAATTGGTAAATCCTCCTTAGTTATTACCCCTCTTGCAGGATCAGAGAGGCCTGTAATAACTGCTTCATCCTCCAGTCTCACAGATGCAGTGTTTATTTGTTTTCAGAGTGTTTTATAATGTGAGCCTAAGAGATGATGGGAGGAGTGACCGGGTTTGGAGGAGAGGAGAGGAGGATAAAACTGGAAAGGGATAAAGATTGTCAGAGCAACAGGGGAAAACGGTGATAAGACGGAGATGAGTTTGCGAGGCTGAAGGAACGGACAGAGTAGGAAGAAAATGGCCAGGATTGGATATCAGATTGCACATGTGTGTCAGATGTTAAATGTGAATTGGCCTCTCATTTTGGCACCTCCCAGTGTTTTCATGTTTGTTACTCACCACTGGGTTCACAGAAGCTTTCTCGGTTAACGTTTAAGAAGCATTCAACTATGTACTATGTGTATCTTTTTTTTTTTGAGGGAGTTGGTAACTTTTACCAGTCCAACCTGGATAGAAAGAAACTTTCCACTAGTGAAAATGAAGCATTGTGTGGTTTTATAAACATTTTATCTTAAGCACTTTATAACCTCTTTTGTGTAACCAGCTAATCCTTATATCCGTCCACAGCTCTTTATTGACCCAGCTGATTTGTACTTGGAAACGTCCATTTAAAAATAAGAAAAAAAAAACACACAAAGCATTTGTCTTTGTAAAGGTAAATATTTTAAACATCTTTACCAAGCATTTTTACATTTTCTCATGTCACTATATTTTTAGGGTTGTAGATAACTTTGTATAGAATGTCTGTTCACTGTTGAATCCCTCTATGTATTCAATCTCAGTGGTCCAGTCAAGTCTGTCAAAAAAACAACCATTCCCACAAAAGCATTGATTGTCATTGTTCAGTGTGTCGGAGTGGTAAGGTAAGTAGACCTTTGTGTTTTACACACTGACAAAACATCTATAATACTGATTCATTAGGTTGTGCATTGAAATGAAGGATTTGCATTATATTGCTATTTGTACTATTTACTGTACAATCTGTCACTTAAGACTGTTTTAACTTGTGTTGTTTTAGGTATTTAAGTTTTTGTCTCAGTGTTGGTACGGTGTGCAGGCTGGCCCCATGTGAAGTTGGCCCCTAGCACCTGTCCCTTGTGTTGTTAACAGGGGCTCACTGGTAAATGAAATCTCTGTTACATAGAGGCCGCCATTTTGATTCTGTCTATGGTGCTATGTACAGGAGTGATGGGCACTTCTGATGTGATATTAATACTTGCAGTTTATACTCATATCAATAGCACTGACATGAATTGTTAGTTTTCAGAAAGAGTTGTCTCTAGAGAGCAGGCTGTTGTGGCAGGGTCAGAAATGAGTGCACCCAGGCATACCAAAGCTCCTGTTTTGAAGCGATGTCGTCTTGTCTCATACATGTTCCTTCAAGTACCCTCGTAATGTTTACTCATTTCTACTTATTTACTCTTTTAAATTATGCAGCTCTTTCATGGATAGCAGTTCTGTTTTTTTTTTTGTTTTTTGTTTTTTTTCAGTACAAAAATTAGAAAAGACATGTAAAGGTACTTTGTTTCATTTCTAAGTTAATCTTGCGTTAACATTTCCGCCATATTGACTCATTCACTCATTTTACAATTCTGATATGCTTACTTTCTGTTTTTGATGCAAAGTAACACTGCTATACTTTCCATATCTAGAACAGTAGCCAATGTCACATCATAAGCCAACGTCATGAGAACTAATCAGATGTTAGGGTAGAATTGCTCATATATGCATTTGTTTACATTTTCATACTCATACTATTTTGTCCTGAAGATGTCAGAGTGATCCATTTTGAAGTAACTTACCTTTTTTAGAATTTCGTACCCATGAATCAAATTGTATTTTTGTAAGACTAAACTTTTTCGTTTATGCTGATAGCACAGAATATCATTGTTGATATGTTTTCCTGAAATCAAGCGCAGGTTCATTTTCAAGTGTGTGACTGAAACTAGAACTGTAATTAAATGGACATCGAGCAAATATGTTAGAATAGAATTCTACTGCTGTTTACAACGATTAATTTACCCAGCCCGTATAACATGGTAATAAACAGGCTGGGTTTGGTTTGTCATGTTTTTGTTTTTCTAATTGATTTGACACATTTTACATTTGATTGAAACGTCATGCATCTCAAATGGCACTTTGACTCATCCAGTAACTGTAGATCAGGTCAGAGCTTAGTAATGATGTTTCCAATCATTCCATTCCTCTCGGGCAGGCGCGTTTAAGAGCACATGATGTTGCAGAAGTTGGAACAGTAATGCCTCTTAAAGCCATACCAACACAGCAAGCCAACCTGTGACTTCAGTTTCATGAATGTAAATTTTACCTCATGGTGTGGAAAAAAAAGCTTCTAACATCGGACCAATTACAGTTTTAGAGAACATGTTTGGGTTTTTTTTGGTTTTTTTGGGGGGGGGGGCAACCATCAATTGTGCAGTGTACATTTGTGAGTGTTTGTCTTGTGTTACGGTTTAATTTCATGTTTTAACATCCACTCATTTCATTTTGAGCGATCTAGGTTGCTCAGTCTGACACTTCAAATAGCCACTTGCATCTGAAACAACCATGTGAAATGTTGATTTAATGATGGTGATGATAGCACACAAATCTTCACACAAGATTGGTTTTGTCCTTCAGTCCTGTAAATGAATATCCATGTATATTTAGATGTGAAATATACTGCAGGGGTATCTCGAATTTCAATTGTGACAGTTCAACAGAACTTTGTGTGCCTTGATAACTAAACAGCTACTCTGCTATGTTTACCGGTGTCCCTTTAGTGTCATTACTATCTGGCTCCTTGTCCTTTTTATTCTCAAGGAATATTTAACATCAGGCCACTTTTCAGTGATTGAAATTTCCTTCTAAATCCAAGCATACCCACAGCCCATACCAGTATATTTGGATGTTGCTTTTAACATTTTCACCTTGGAAATCTATTTCAAAATATCAGTGTGATTACTTTCAACATAGTACTGCTGTGCAGCTTAACCAGTTGACTGTCAACTTGTTTGTTGTGTTTTTTTTTAACCTGAGTTTTTCATGCCTCTTGAGATTTGTACATGTGAGGTAAAAGGGACGGGACAGTGGAGATTGTTTTATGGAGAGGTCTCTTGTGTTGATGTGCTTGTCAACATTACTATTGTTGCTGTAAAATGCTTGACTTGAGATCAAAAGGAGCAACCATGATAAATTAAAACAGTTAATTGCCAATAGTGTGAGCTGTACCTTGTGTGTAATTAGTTTGCTCACGTTTCCTAGTTCGCTTTCTATTCACATTCTCCAACAGTTATGTTGTATCTGGTCTGTGTAGCTTGAGCTTTAGTATCTAGCCTTAAGACCCTGCAGTAGGGATAAAGGTGAACCCCAGTGTGTTATCATACATCTGAACTATTAACATGTACTTTGCCTTTGTCTGTACGTTTGTATACTCTTCTGTTTATATCTGTAATCCTGCTGCTACATTAAATAAATTAATAAAGATTTAAATGGTCTTGTCTTGTTTCTTTGTTTCCCATGTTAGAGATGCACTAGTTCAGAAACGTCCCAAAAATGGTAAAACAGAAAACAATTTGCAGAACCAGATTTGATTTTTTTATTCCTCCTTTCAAATAAATACATTGTATTCAGGTAAATGCAGCATTGTATCCACAAATATTCATAAATTCAGATTTATTCTTTAGAAACCAAGTCTTATTTCAAGGGACATTAACTGCTTGCAACTACAGTTCTCAACGCAAGCAAATACTGATTACTTACACACACAAAGCTTGTCATAGTTTACTAATTCTTCTATCTAGACTGTGTTGGAAGAAGGATAATGGGTCCTCGTAGTCAAAAGCAACATCAAACTCTGGCTTTTTCCTAAGAGCAAGGACAGCAACCAGTATGGCCAAAAAGGCAGTCAGACCCCATATCTCATATTGGCCTCCTGATTCAGGGTCCATGAAGTAGAAATGGTGCAACAGCGCTTTCATTCCCTTGTAGGTAGAGTGGTCCTTCTCCCTGGTGAAGAAGTCCAGGGGGACTGTGAACACGGCACTGACCTCAGCTGGGTTTGGACATGGGCAAAAGGACTCCTCTATGAACCCAACCACTGGGGTCACCAATATCCCGCTCTGTTATGAGAAAGTAGGACAGGGTGACGGGTAAGAAAGAGGTCCCCCATGGGTGTAACCCCCATTGGGGATGAAGGGGACTTGTCCCACACTTTTTTAAAAATTGTACCCAGCAATAGAACAAAAGAATCTACCTTTTCTATAGGATTTCTATAAATAGCATCTCTGTATCAAGTCAAGAGTGACCATGACCTGTTGCTGTGTTGGACCAATCACCTTTGTTTTGTAAGGAAGGGGAGATGAAGGATAGAGAGAGAAGGACTAATGTATAATGAAACAGAATAGGTGGAGTAGAGAAATTAGTGTGTTCCGGGGGAAAGTATTAAGGAGGAATAGAAGAAAACAGGGAAGGGGAAATATGTAATTGACTGGGAAGAAGAAGGAAATACTGCACATTGTCTTAGACCTTAAGTTATTAAATTATAACAGTTTATTATTTTTGATTAAAACTAACAACGTGCAATCCCTTGATGTGTAGTCATTCTCTCTGCTAGAGGTAGGCCTACCCTGAGTCATGAAGTTAACCTAGAGCAACTGAAGCTGTTATGGGGGAGAATGATTTTACTTGCGCTACCTTATTGATGATAGGAAACAGGCTACAGACCACCTCGACCTGGTCAGCCGGTAGACCTATCTCCTCCTCTGCCTCTCTCAGGGCAGTGTCTACGTCATCTCTGTCGCTGGGGTCCCTTTTCCCACCTGGGAAACATACCTCACCAGCGCTGGTCCTCAGCTGCAGACAGAAGGAGTGGTTCAAACATTGACAGGTGTAAACCGCCAGCCTCTCCTACCACTGCAACACTTTGTGGACATTCGTTGAAGTACCTCGTTTGAACGTCGAGTCATCAACACGTACAGCTCTCCTTTTCTCAAGAATAGCGGGATCAGGACAGAGGCTTTGGGCAGCACAGGTAGATAGGAGAATGTGCTCCCTATTTCATGTCGCTTCAAAATGGCAATCGTCTCCTCTTTCATGTCCATGATGGGCTACTCTACTCAATGTCTAAATAGTGACCGAAAAGAAAAGTAAAACGCCCAATACCCCGTAACTTGGTATAAAAACCAAGCCAGTGTAAACCATACCTTAACCGGTTGTATAATTCTTCATAGGTAGAAACGGGAGTTGATTTTCAACCCGGAAGCAAAGGGAAAGGAAGGCGTTCCCACTGTTTATGTTTAGACGCCCACTTTCAGTCGCCTCCGACCCGTTTATGCTTATTTTTGAGTTTCAATGACACTTGTAACATAACAGTGTTATCAATGATTTTTCTGTTTCCTGCCAACTGCACGACCAGGATTTATGTTGCATAATTTTGACATCAAAAAGGCAACACGTTAGCTAACAAGCTAACGTTAGCATCCAGTTCCAGTCTCCTCCTTCGACAATGTCGCTGCACAAATACACAAAACTCTACCAAAAGGTTGTATATACCTCAATTAGCATTTCAGCGGTTTAATGACCATGAAACAGATTCCCCATATAATTCAACAAATGGTGATAGAGAATGTAGAGAATGTCGCAATATTGAAAAGGTATTCATTTTTTTTTTTTAATATCCCCTTATAAACATGCGGAAGGAGAAAGTAGACTGCGACTCCCTCTTGTGGGGAAATTGGAAAACTGCAACAAAACGACAAAATCAATGCCTAGGATTCAACAAGGTTTGTATTGCTGTACACAGTTTCTCTGTGAAAACATCAGATAATATGAAATAAAATATTCTTAAAGTACATTCCAGATCAGTCATTGCATGGTATATTATGAGAGGATATATCAGTATTATCAGTTGAAACAGAAATGCAATACAAGGACAAACTGAAGGCTACCTGCATTTGACTGACAGTTCATTGAAGGTAAAGTTGCAGTACTGTAGCCTGAGACTTGTGAATGAATTATAAATTAAAATCGAACAACCAAAAATATTTATAATATACATAATTCATCCCACATACAGTAGGGAAAAAAAGACATTTTCTTCTTGAAGTAATTCACAATCCACAAGTTCACATTTTGTGGATTCTTATTCATGTAGAAAAATAAATAAGATTCAAAACAGAGAAGCTAAGGAGCATCATCACAGTGGTCCTAGTCTTCATTCATTCATTGCGTCTGCAGAGCTCTGTCACACTTTGTACTTATCCTTGGCTTGATCATTCAATATACAGATGTGCTGTAAAATACAAAGAAACAGGAAGACAGTCATCCATGTCTAGAGCATTTTCCATTCTCTAGAAAGTAGATTCTCTTTTAAAATTCTACATTTTGTTCTAAAGATGCTTTCTTTCTTTTTAGATAAAATGATTATTGTGCACTACAACGACTGACAATCCGTAAACCATATCTACTGAAAATGGATGTTACATAATGCTGCTTTCGTAAGATGTAGTCTGTCCCTTTATCATCGAGTAAGGATCAACTCCAGGGCACTCACACTGAGATCTCTGAAGTACTCATTGTAGTCCAGAGCATAGCCCACCAGAAAGGCATCTGGCACCTCAAACCCAATGTCTGAAATAAATATACAGACACCACCAGTGAGAGTCATGCAAAAATTATAAGCCAATGCAGTGAAATGAAATCTCCCAGGCAGTCAAATGGGCTGAAACATCTTCTGTGAGTATATTCTTCTTTATACATCAGTGCTGTGTAGTGGAATAATAGGCACTGCTCTTTTACTGCCTGCATGGGGTTGGTACTTAAGCTGCCACTGCCATATAGCGGAAAGTCAAACGCTTATGCTGTAACAGCTGTCCTTGAGGGACAATCTTAAAGAGATAATCCAACTCAAACCTAAAAGCATTACATAATCGCAGACAGTGCGAGTGTGTGGATAATTTAGGCATGTGTTAGTGCATCAGCGCCATGGCTCTGCTACATTTGCAGTAGATTTTCTGGAAATGTTTGTTAATCTTACATGGAAAACACAGCTGTATTAAATAACATCCTCATTCACCATCCCTTCACAAACCCAGACACTCTTGCGACTGGTAGGCATGAAATAAATACCACCACGTACTAATATGATGCACAGATGACATGACTTCTTGGTTACACAGTAAAATGAGTGACGAATGGGAGGTACTCACAGTCTGGTCTGTACCCTGAACTCCTCGGGGTTCTCTTCACCAGAAGGCTGATACAGCAGAGCAGACAATAAAACACAGGAAAAAGTAGACAAACATGACATGAAACAGAACCTCTTGAAAGAGAAATTAACACAAGAAAGGGAAAGAAATGTTGCCACCACGACCGTGTTTAATAATACAGATGGATGGTCTTGGTACACCTGCACAACACTTGGGCTAAATAAATGACGCACAGCCTGAGTGATTGTTCAGTTTGTTTTACAGTGCATGAAAGTGAGCGTAGACCTCAATGGTGATCAATTCATGGAGCTCAACTGTCTTTACTCAATCTTCCATTTAAACAGGCAAGTCAGTTAAGAACAAATTATTTACAATGACATCTTGAGGATTAGTAAACGGTTTTATATGAAACATCAAATCAAAAGCAACGACCCTATCTGGAATCAGAGAATCCCTTTCATACACCAGAGAGATGGCCTCTACCTCCACAGGGCAGCTAACAGTATGGCAGATTAACTCTTAAGCTGCTCCCTCCCTCCCTCACTCACATAACATCTCTAACAGTGCTAAAGGAGAGAGCTCTTAGCTAAAGGGGAGTGTCCATTAGCTAAGAGCACTGTTGTCTGCACCGTTTCCACAGACAGCTGGAGGTCTTATCATTCAACTTCCTGGACTGTAAGCTGTATCCAATGGTGCCTACCTCACTACTTTAACCATCTTGGGATGACATTCACTCAGCAGGGAGAGTAGCGTCTGCATTGTCCTCCCCGTCTCCACAATATCCTACAAGACCACATGCAGAGAAAAACAAGCCTGGCGCCGTAGCAACATCATGTTTACGATGCAGTGCGTACAACAGTACTTAAGAATATTACAGGTTGACAATCCTTGTATGTCTGAGACGTCTGTTGTTTTGTCCAGTTAGTCCAGAAATGAGTTTCCAATGAATCCCATATATAATATTAATTGATATAAAATTCAATACATAATTGTATCAACAAATAAAAATATCTTACCTCAACTATCAAAACATTCTGCAGAAACAATAATGGAAAGGTTATTCAGATTTCAAGCAGATATGTTGTGAATCACAGTTGAATACAGCGAGAAATGACCCTGTAGTTGATTACAGGATTGTGAAAAACAAACATCAGAGCTCCACAAACAGAACTAACCTTGCCTGTTAGACTGGACAGCTCATCCCCTCCTATGACTTTGACACTGTTTGTAGACTTGTCATTCTAGGGGATACAAAGAAGGAAGGACACGTCTATCTCAGTGTGGTTATACAGAGGATTTAATTTGGCTTGTTTGCTCTACTGGCATCACAACATAAAGCCTAACAGTATGTTCATTCTGCAAAGATCTCTGTACATTGCACTCCAAAACTGCCAACTGTGTAAATTGTTCATTGGCCTGCTTTGAGTTAACAAGATTTTACTGATCTGCATTTTACTACCCCCATATCACACAGCTCACATCAGCAAAAGCTGTTCCTGTCAATTAAATGAGAGAGGCAGCTTACACAGTAGCTTTTTAGCCTAATGAAATCCACCGTCAGTGGGACTGATTTATCACTGTTCTGGTTCAGCGCTTTGATGTAGTCCAGCAGGTCTGCAAAGAACTTATAGCCCCCTTTAAGAACGCACAGAGCTACTATGTGGTGTCCCCCCATGTCCCGGATTATGTCCCGGGCCAGACGCTCTGTCCTGGACCGGAGAGGGGAGACAAAAAACGGGGGGGGGGGGAGATGCATGGTGAATTACAAATTGAATGATGCAACCCAGTTGATATGAACAGCAAGGAGATCCTTAGCATGACATTGCACTTTAAACACAATTGCTTACCATGCATTTCATTGTAAATACAGTCTAAACTGCACTCCCCAACCCCCATGCCCATTCCTATATCCAAATAACAACAACAGGATGGAGGT
>CABFOQ010049546.1:4319-19031 GCA_900660455.1 Gephyroberyx darwinii | reverse complement strand
AGGATGGAGGTGACAGTGATTTGTCAAACAAATATGTTGCCACCTCTTCAGGTCCACCACTGTGATCCCAGCACAGGCCAGCGAGTGAAGACAAGACAGTGCAACAGAAGGGCTTGACAAATGGCCTGACAGAGATTTCAGTCAGCAATTTCATGCGTCCCATGTTGGTGGTGAGACTGGGTATGGATTGCTTTACCTGTCCATGATCAGTCCGTGGGGGATGATCACCCTGTCCAAATCATTCTCATAATGTTTGGGGACACAGAAGAGGTCCAGCTCATGGCCTTTCTCATCATCAGCAATCTGGAACAGAAAGGCATCTCTTCAACTCGGCGCCACTGACAGAAAACGTGCGACACCGAGCCTCTCAACCACCTGTTTATTCCCAGCCAGACATCGGGCTGATTTTTACGAAACGCGTGTCAAAGCAGACGTGGATCTAACGCACTAAACATTTAAACTCCAATAAAAAAAATTTGTTTTAAAGCTGCACGCAACCCGCCGCCCAAATAACGCAGTATAACGCAAAACCACACCCTGGCAATGGGACAGTTTAGATAAAAGGTAATCTGGGACCTCGTCTCAACCAGTTCTGCCCTTACCTGAAGATAGGAAGCCATGTTACCGTCCGACCGTCCGCTCACTGTGATATTTGAGGAGTCATAGTGAAGTCAGAGGAGAGAGGGAGGCTTGTTGTCTGGGTGTTGCAACGAGCTGCTCTCACCGACCGCTGACTTCTCTGTGGGCGAGTACAAGTGGATGCGATGCTCCTCTGCTAGGGTTTAATCCCTTACGTCAGAATCCAGTTTACCTACCCAATAATCTGATTTGCCCGACGCAACCTGAGTTTAAAACGCACTGCTACTACTACTGCTGCTGCACATTTTCAGACTGTAGTCGTGATGTTTCTCGATCAATTTGGACAAGCTGCAGATGACGCAGTTGGAAAAAAAAATAAAAAATTATATATATATAGCCAAAGCTGTCGTTTCACTTCCACTTACATCTGTCTGTGGTACTTAAGTGATTTCATGATGACCTTGTAGTACTGAAGGTATTTTTTGTTTCCTATTATCTATAGTATTATCTCCATTGTTAATATATTCCTTCTGGGGCTTCTAGTTTTGCTGTGATATTTGTTTAGCACTCATCTAAATTTTATTATAGTTCTTTGTAAAGCTTGCAGGCCATTAATAAAAACTGGATCAGCTGCATCTCTCAAGGACGCCCCCTTTTACATTTCAATCTATAGCAGGCTCACTTTCAGTGTGACCTCATACTGCGTTATGGTAGCGCGCACACGCGCACACACACACACACACACACAAGCTTGTCTGTTCCCCATTATACACTGATTCATATTAGATTGAGTGGCATTAAAATAAAACTAAGACAAATACAATTTAATAGGAAAAATAAAAATTGCCAAACAAACATCTTTAATATGACCCCAATTTAATGAGCGATACAGAAACAAAAAAAATCATTTTTCCCATTTTACAAAAAAGCAATACCAGGTGTGTTGTACAACACTGGGAGCCAACTATGAAAACAGAATGAACATGTTCTCATAGTAAGGAACACGAAAGATGCTAACGTCATCTCATGCTCCATACAATAATAACAGTCTTATGAGTGCCGGTTGTGACCTCAAGGCCAAATCTCAAATGACACCATTCCCCATATAGAGTCCTACTTTTAGCTTGAGACCCACATACGGAGTTGTGGCTCTGGACAAAAAGTAGAGCACCATCCAGATGAAGAGGGCATGATTTGAGAGAAAACGTTAAAGAAAAGCACACTCATTTTTTCTTCTTCTCATCTTTCTTGGTGGTGTCCCCTTTTTCCTTCTCCTTGTCTTTCTCATCCTTCTTCTCCTTGTCATCTTTCTTCTCTTTCTTGCCTTCCTCTTTCTCCTGCCCTTCCTTCCTCTCTGCATCTCGGTTGGAGATCTTGTTGTTGATCAGGTTGTGCAGAGCCACCACAGAGCGTATGAGTGAGGCCAGGTACACCACCAACATCTGGTCATTGGTCTTCAGGTAGAAGGCTTTTGTGAACTCCTGCAAAGGAAAAGTAAAATTCTGTATCAAGGAAAGTAATTTACAAAGTCAGCAAGGATCTGTCGGCTAAAAAATGTGGATAGAAGCAAACAGATCCCTGTGACATGATTTTAAGGAGGGATACAGTCTAGGGTCGGAAACGAACGTGACTGGTGGGCCATGAACCAAAAAAATAGAACTGGATGTCAATTATATAGAAATGAAACAAGTGGCCATTAGCGCAAACAAACCTACCAGTAGGTTTACGTCTGGAAGTAGGTTGAAGACATCCTGCAGCTGGTAGATGATCTGATGGTTGATGGGCAGTTTGCCTGCTGCCACTCTCTCCAGGTAAGACCGGATTTCCAACAGCTTAGAGTTGAGCCCCTTCAGACCGTGGACCTGGTTAGTGATACGCTGGGACAGAGTGCCCACTGTTGTATCCTTGATATCTCTGTGGATAGGATTAAACAGAATAGAAGGGAATGGGATATGTGTGTATATATTTGTGTGCGTGACAATTACCGCTAAATGATACTACCAATCATTTTGTCGCAATTATTTATCACAATTATTAGTCTCAATGATTTACCGAGCAAAATCATTTTGCTGTAATTTTTGCATCTTCTATCAACATCTTGACTATTTTCAGCTACTGTGGTCATTCTAACTGCAGTGAAATGTTTCAATATTGCTGACATGCCAGTATTCTATGATCATTAATTATGGTAACTAAAATTGTGATTAGATGATTAATTGTGCAGCCCTAGTGTGTATGGAACAAAGTTTGTTTTGAGTACCTGAGCAAGTGCTCCACTCCCACTTCCTCTGCTTCCTCAGCTCCAATCTCACTGGTGACGTGTTCAAATGTCTTGGATGTCGGAGTCCCATCCTAAATAGGTAAATCACAAATCGCTTTGAAAAAAAATATTAACTACATCAAATTTTCAACTCTGAAATCCTCAATTCTAAAATGTGTTAAGCAAAAGTCAGGAGCATTTGGACTTGTGGGAAACCTACACTCTCTACAATCTCCTAATACGACTTTTTCCAACGATGTATCTGAGAACAGCACTTTGGCCGTTAATAAAATAGCCACGGTTTCCCTGTCAGAATATACTAGCAATCTGGCTAGCCAGCTAGTAGGCTAATGTACTTTGAACAACATTACTATTCTGTTTCCCATGTATTATATCAGATGCAAAATAAAATGACGACGTTCAACTACAGGCCGTCACCTTAAATGGGGGTATTTTCATTTTAGTATGTAGTCAAAACTTTTATGTGCACTAAGTATACAACTTATCAACATTGATAGACCCTTTAGAGCGCAACCCAAAACTGAATTTGCAAACAGATATTTTGAAATGCAAAAAGGTCTGAATATAATCTGTCTAAATAGATGTGGTACCCTGAAACGGAGTGAGGTGAATTACAATTAAATATGGTCACCAAAGTCAAACTTATTTGCATTTCATTTCACATTTGGAAACCCTTGTAGGCAAACTGCATCCATGTGTATCTCTAGGATACTATGTATATTCAGTGTCCACGGGTCACCTACGTCATGTATTTCCTCCACTGAGATGTATGCTTCTGTGGGTAGTCCAAGGTCTTTGGGCTTCACGTCAATGATGACTAACACCTGGCAGGATACAAAGGAAATGCATGAGGGACTTATTCAAGAGAACGTATATGTCTAAAGCAGGGGCTCCCAAACTGCGGGACCCCTAATTTGAGGAAGGGGTCGCCCGAAATGTTGTTTTTTTTGGCTCTTTCAGATACAGTATGTGAATGTACTACTGCACATCCAACATCGCAACAACCAAACGATACAAATGTAACCGTTACGTCATACATTTCAGCCAATCAGAACACATTCTACACCTCTTGCACCTCTTTTAGGGCTAGGCTGTCGCATTTACCATCCAGATGCAATTGAAATACCCACAAATTAAGTTGAACATCTCATGCGATCGGATCTTACAAGGAACACATTTCCAGAGCTCTCTGACAGAATTTTTGTTTGCTGCAAAAGGACAATATGCCGAGCTCTTCATGCCTGCACTGAAACTCTCTGCATCAAGTCAAAGCATCATTCCAAACTGGACATGACGGCAGAAATCAGATGCGCAATATCCAGCATCCCTCCAGACTTCAAACTCTGTTGTGCCAAGCAAGCTTGTGTGTCTCACTAAATATGGCGACTAATCTAATTGTGTTCTACTCTGTGATTTATAGTTAATTTTTACATTTTCAACAGAGGCGTGCATGTGTGTGGGTGCGTATGTGAATGTGTGTTGGGGTCATATAAATTTGTGAACATTCATTTGGGGTCACATCAGAAAAAGGTTGGGAACCCCTGGAATAGAGTAAGGTGTTATCCAGACACATTCACACTGAGCAGTATAAAGTAACCAAGTAGCTACACACCGAATTTGTGCAGTACTGCTTGATGAGCTCATTGATGGCAATGTCATTCTTATGTAGTTTTGGTCCCGTGTGGTACCATCCAACTATTCTTTCTCTGGCTGGAAAACAGGGAAGATAGATATTCATGAAATAAATGATCAGGACAATACAGTATAGCAAACACAATTGAATTTGGCCAAGTGATGTAGATGTTGGCAGTGCCTTACCATTAACTTTCTTGAACATGCCATACATGTTCTCCAAGTAGTCATGGTCCAAGAACCACACCGAATCATCCTTGTCATCCTCATCAAATGGCACTGTAAGAAACATTGACAATAACAACAGTTTGAGAATATTTGTCTGTGTAATTCTAATAACATTGAATGACTCATCAATAATAATTTCACTTGCCATGGAGCTGAGGTAATAACCAGTCTACATTACTAGATCTAGTTACCAGTAACAAATATAAAAAACGTTGTGACACTCACCAGCAAAGCTATTTGAGACATCAAGAATTTTCTTATGCCACGACCCAAGAAGAACACCAACGACACGTTTCTGATTGCCAACTTTTCCTATTCTGTAAGGTTGAACAGTACAATATATATGAAACGTTAATTATAAGAAGAACAACAGCAATAATTAATCTGATTTAGTGCGTAACCCGAAATAGACCCACGAATGAACACAGAATGAATCGTTAGCCAGTTACTGTATGCTAAGCTAACCACTCGACCAATTTATTATCCCCCCGAAAATGAAATGTATGAGACCATGCCATGTCTTTATTGTGTACGTGCTAATTATATAATGTGTCACTCCAGTTGGGTTATTCATTCATCCAACTGTCTGTCGCATACTTCTTGCTAACCTTAGCTACGACCTAAACTTATTTAGCAAGCTAACTAGCCAGTTTGTTTCTGCCCAGCTGTGACAGCCTTAGCTTTCAACGGCGTTCTGACTCAGCAGAGCTATCATTAGCTTAGCTTAGTTTAGCAGCTAGCTAGACAGTAACGTTCCCAGACGCACTAAGCCTGCTCCCCAGATATATCTAAAAGGAAAAATACGTTTCAAGATTGGTCATTTAATCATAAATTACCAACCTGTTAAAGTGATCCACCACGCTGAGCAACACTAGAGGATGGACAACCACATTTTCTACCGCTAACTCCGGCATTTTTGCAGTGAGGATAAACAGCCCACAAGCCACACAATGACGGCTACACTTGACTTCCGCTTGCGAATAACCTACTTCCGTTTCTCTTGGCAACAGAGGAACGCAAAGAAGAGACAAGGAGTTGCCGCAGACAGCTGGCCAAGAACAGCCTCAAAATGGTAGGAATTGAGCATGTAAGTCAAATATACTTTGAATCGGAAACGGTTGTATAAAATAATTGTCACTACGTCACTTGATGAGATCTTTTGTTAACGTTCTCTATTAGCTAAGGTTAACCAGAAACATTGAACCTGTAGCCCACTCTTGTATGCTGTTGGCATAAAGGTTGCTAACCACAATGAATCCATGTCAGTAATTATCAAAGTTGTAGGATATCCTTACTTAATCACTTTCATGAGTTGACTTTAACCTTACTTTCCACTGTCCCGCAGGCTGAAGTCGAGGAAACACTGAAGAGGATCGAAGCCCACAAAGGTGTGATTGGGACAATAGTTGTTAATGCAGAAGGTAAACCAAAAAGCTTAAAGATCAAAGTCAGCATAGACAAGACAACGGCATAGCTAAACTGCAATTATATTAATATTTATTTAATATTTACAACACAGGCTGTCTGTAAAGCTGCTGTTGTGCTATGATGCCCATATCACTGTTGTTTTCAGGGATTCCAGTCAGAACGACCTTAGATAACTCCACAACAGTTCAGTATGCAGGACTTCTTCGCCAGCTCACTATGAAGGCCAGGAGCACAGTCAGGGACATTGACCCTCAAAATGACCTCACATTCCTCCGCATCCGCTCTAAGAAACATGAGATCATGGTTGCTCCAGGTATGTGTAGTAGTTGTACTAGCTTTATTAACCTGATGACCATTTCTAACACATTTAACATTATTTCAGCTAACACATTTGACTTAGAAGAGGAACACATTTGGTTAACTAGTTTACTGTATTTGTCTCCCCACCTCTTTCACTCTCCTTCAGAAAATGAGTTTCTGCTGATAGTCATCCAGAACCCATGTGAATAACCCCTGGCCATTCCCATGAGAGTCACCCGTTGGTTTGTCACACAGTGGTCTGTTTCATCAAAGCAAAATAATCTTTCATTGTGCTTTTTTACCTCTGTATTATATTGCCCAGTGTATATTCCTTCTTTTTCTACTTTGAACTCAGTATGTTCATTTAATCCATGTGATGCATTGGTTGTTGTACATATGAATCTCTTTACTCCTATGTCTTTGCACTGATGTTTAATAAGTCTAGAATAAAATCGCTGTTCAAAGTACATCCCAATTGTGCCTACTCTTAATGTGTTATTTTACAGGTAATGTATGGAATAAAAATCACATATAGACCATACTCATACATTTAACTATTCTTTGTGCTACCCTCATTTTCTAAGCAAAGGCAGAGCATGACATCCAAATATTCCTAGTCAACCTACAAAAAGAGACCCTGTGTCACAAGGCAGTGTCTTCTGATTCAAGAAACAATAATTCCCTGTGTTACAATGTGGCGAGAAGATGTTCACAATACTGATTTTGACTGAGACATTTTTAAGCCTCACAGTTCATCGCAACAAGTGATTCATTTAATACACAAAAGCACAATACTTTCAAAATGAGTCGTAGACAAAGAAACACAAGTTTATACTTTTACAGGAAAACATGACAGGTAATGGTAGATTTGTAAAAGGCAAAGATTTAAAGACTTCAAGAGCTGCCCAGAGCTACTGTGAGAACCCGGACTGAGAACCAGGAGATCCAAGATCTGGCAGCAGGAGAAATTGGCCTGTTCAGAGACTCCTGGTGGTCGGACCAGAGCAAATCTTCCTTCCGAGACTGGTGGGGAGAGCACATGTAATAATAACGGAGGGAATGAGAACGGGAGTGAAGGGAATGAGTTTCTCAACCATTTCAATGGGGGAGACAAAATGTATTGATCGCAAACCATTTGTGTGCCACAGAGGGGAGAACACTCATCTCCCACTTCTGACATTGTGGAGTTGATCACATTCTTCCCACACCAGGTGGCACAATCTGTTTCTCTCTTAAGCAGGTGCAGTCATTATTTTCAAAAACAATGGATTCTTGGACTTAGTATTGCTGTGCTCCCCCTCTCTGCAACCTGCGCTGTCTCCAGGCCCAGAGTAACACGTGATGGGCTGCCTGACTCTTTTCCAGGGCAGCAATGACATCCTCTAAACTTCACGGTGTGGAGTCTCTCATTTCTCCAACTCAGCGTGATGATCAGCATGCCCACATTCTCTACCATATGTCGCACCTCAGGGGAAAAGCCAGGAGGTACAAGCCCAATTTGAGAGCAGATACCTGGCAGCGTTGGCAGAATTCAACCCAAAATGGTATTTTTAAAACTTCAGACATTAAATTTGTCAGTAGAACCTGTATGCCTGTTCCCTGGATGGTCTCTCTCTCTGTGGACTGTAGAATCCACTCTTAAATCTCTGGTGAGGAATTCAGGTCCCACCTGGCTGATTAGTAATGCCCCTCAGCTGGGGCAAGATGGCCGACTGGCCGTTATCAGCTGGGGAATGTAGTTTCAAGTTTCAAGTTTATTGTCAAGTACTAGATAACAATGCAAACATCATTACCAGTAATTAAATTCTTGTCCTCCGGGTCAACTCAACTTGTCAACTCAATGTAGTCCTTTTCCCCAGTTTCTCTTTGGCAAATACCCCAATCTGCCATAGAAGCATCTTAATGGGGTTCAGAAGTACAAAGTGACTATTTAGTCTAAAGAGACATAAAATCAGTATCCTTTTCATCCTTTTACGACCTTCAAAGTTAATGTTAACCAATCAATATCATGCTTTGTACAGGGTGTAACAATAAATAGTTAAATGTTTTATTCTACCCTGCTCAAGTACTAACGGCCTGACACAATGAAGTCCTAAAATTTTCATTAAAGTCACTGTGTATTCACAAAAGCTTAACAAATAATCCTGATCCACATATACCAAACCCAACCTAGAAGGATCAAAGAAAATGATCTAAAATTATTTTTCAAAATGCATAATAGGGCTCAATAATAAGGTTGGGCTGAATGTAGTCAACTTGCTCTTTATCTCATCGTCAGTAAACGCAGACATAAGCTCCTCCATTCATATATATTTATGAATGGCAAAAACCTCATCTCTCCCTCCAGACAGACACACAACAATAATCAATAAAATGCATTTTACAAAGATTTTAATGTAAATTTCCATTAGAATGTACAGCAATATATGTTAATAAATAGTTCATTGTAATTGTACAGTCCAAATAATATATTACAGAACAATTGATTGAAACAAATAGACATGATTTCACAGCATGTTGGTAGAGGAGACTGAACAGGTGATGCAGGGTGGAGGAAGGTTGGCTTACTGCTGTAGATTTACTGTTCTAGCTTGTGCTTCTATGGGATTATTATATTCAGAGCCAAAGCAAAAATTGTGATGTTGATTTTTGTTCTTCTGAGACATTGTTTTGACTGGCTATTTTAAATAAAAAATACATCTTTTCAAAATACCAGAGAAGCTGTAGACTATTGTTGGCCACAGAGAGTAGTGTCATTCTAATGTCACCCATAAACAAAGGGAGAATTTGTATCAAGTACTTTAGGAGTATCAAGTGACAAGATATTGTATGGTAGGCTTGACACTTGACACTAGTCTTGACACACTTGACATACTCCTAAAATGGAGCTGAAGGATAATTTGTGTTTTCTGTCAAAATCAGCCAGATATAGGTGGGTGGCAACTTGACTGAGTCAATATGGCTAAGCATATTCTCACTCTCACTCAAGTGATGCCATATTAGCTTGGTGTTATCCACAGTCATACTGGTATATTTAAGAAGTGGTTCTTCACAGCTCGATTTAGTAATTAAATAACTAGAATTTTGCAAAAAGGCCAACATAAAATATGTTCAAATACAATTTTCCTAACATCCTTCACTTGATTCTAAACATTTTATTCTGACCAGCAGCAATTCAAATAAAATATATGGCTTCCCACGATCAGTGGTTGAAACAATAAAACATACAAAATTCTTTGTCTATCACAACTGACATTACCAATGGAAAATTTATTAACCTCAAAAAAATTATCATTGATACCATTTCATCATTTTATAGATATTCTTTTTAGATGTTTCCTATTGTCTTTAGAGCCTTACTAGCACACAACTGCAGTATAAACTGCTGGGTCTGTCAGATACAGTACATACTATAATATTCTGCAACTCAGAGGAAGGTCAGGTACTTCTTCAAAATCCATTAAGTGCATCCTATCAAGTTTAAGGCCTGAGGTGTGCTTTCATTCCTCAATTTTCATTCACTGTGTATTAACCAAGTGACTATTATACGCCTAATCTCTTTTCATTGCTGTCTGGAGAGATTATATATTTGTGCCACTTCTTGATACATCTCATAAGTGTGGGCCGATACAGTCAATGTAAAATGGGTACAATATGAGCTAAATGGTGGAAAGTCCTTAAAGCCAACAAGGGGACTAGTGGGAGTGGTTAGCATTTTTCTAACAAAGATAATGTATTACCTACACAGTGTTGCTTACAATCCATGAGAAGAATGAGAATGCACAGACTATGTGGCTACCATGGATTATGGTTACCACGGTAACCATGGCTGCTCATCACTGGAATCTGGAACCAGTCAGGTAGTAGCACTGATTGGTCAAGGTAACAAGACAAGGATTGGCTGCTTCAAGTGCTTCAAGCACAGAGATCTGGTCTGACTCCAGCTCTTGTTCTTGTTAGTGTTTCTTCACTGTCAGAGGCGTAACCATTAGAGACTCAGTGTCAGGTGAGGGCATGGACACCTACTGCAGGGGTCACCTCGGGGTGTGACCGTTGACTTGCCCTCTGCCCCAGTGAATGTTAGGTAGTGTCAAACACCTCCGGAAGTGCTCGAGCTGAGCCTGCAGTCTCTCTCTCTCCTCTCTCACTTTCTGCCTCTGACTCACCAACTCCTGACAAATGAAAAATGGATGAGATTTACATAACAAAACCCAGATTTTCTGCACTGACTTACACGCCATACAGACATGAGTACAAACAGAAAATGTAAAATCTGACACACAAAGATAGAAATACAAAGATCTGTGAAAAGCAAAGAGGCAGGCATACAACATCTTCTGACAGTCAGTCTGAGGTACTTACACCCATACTGAGAGAGAGCTGTTCTGCAGTCCTGGTGAGAGTGTAGTTCTGTGCTTCAAGTCTCTTGCACTGACTGTGAAGAACTTGTCTCTCTATACTCCACTCTGAAAAGAAAGGCATATCACACTGATCGTTATACACGGCAATGACCTATGGGCTGAAAGCTGGTCAAAAACAGATGTGTACTATGCTCAGCATGGCAGAGGACAATGATCCAACACAGGGTCACAGAGGAGCAACACAGATTAAGTACTGAGCAAGCAGAGTTTGATCCAGGTCTTGGATGAGAAATCCCTTTTGCCGACGTGGTACACTCAAATCTTCTTTTGAGTCAAAAGAATTCTAAATTTTTAAAAATCTTTCATTTGATTCTTTCATTTCTTTCAATCAAGAAAAAATCTTTCAATAAAGTAAGGTATTCTTACCATCCATGTATCCCTGGTAGGCTTCAAAGATAGCTTCAATCCCCTGCCACTTCCTAGGAGCTTCCTCCATCTCCTCCTCCTCATCCTCCTCCTCCTGCCCAGACTCTTCCTCATCCTCCTCAGATAGGTGGTCCCGTGGCCCTGGAGCGTCCCGGTGGGCTAGAGGGGAATGGGACTGATGGCCGTTGATGTGTGCATGCTGGGGGGCATGGTGAAGATTTGGTCTTTTCAGTAAAGCGATACTGTGAGGCAGCGAGTGGTCTGCCTTAAAGGCCGCCTCAGAGACACAGTTTGAAACTCCTTAGAAGAAAAGAGTGACACACAGAGACAATGTCAGTCTTTACAGCCATTTCCATCCCCTCATCATAAAGAATGACTATGGGTGCCAACAGACACTTCACTAGTTTGATTGCAGGTGTGTTTGATGCCACCAGGTGGCGGAATATTCCCTTTTCACAATTCACCACAAATCCTACAGGTCATACACCAATGGGAGTGAGTGGCTAACCTTTGTTCTGCAGTGTGTTGTGTGTGGACTGCAGCACAGCCTGGTGGAAATGCTGAGCAAAGGCCTCTGGTGTGAATCTCTCCCAGGGCCGATTCCGTCCGTTCTGCACTGGATTGGGCTCCTTTCTCTGGGCAGAAGCGACAATGCCATTCTGGAGGCCCTGGAGCTTCTTGGTTGGCTGACCCTCCATGAATCCAGTCTTTTCAGAATGGGGGGCCAGAGGTGGAGGGATGCGGGGCATTGGGGTGTCCATAGGGGTCTTGAATGGGTCTGTATGGAGGTTGTTAGGGTGGTGGGAGTAGGGAGGGGAAGGGCTAGGAGAGTCTGGGTAGTGATGTCCATTTGATTGACACGGTAGGGGTGCTGATGAGGAGTCACCTGAACAGAAATATGCACAGTGCATGAGAGAGCGCTTGGTGTAACATTGCGTGAGTGTAATCGCACATGTGTGTGTGTGGGTGTGTGTGTGTGTATGCATCTGTCTGTCTCACCGGTTGAGGGAGCAGGCGGGCTGCTACATGGAGGTAATGGGTTATATCTGAGTGTGTCTAAAGTCACGCTCTTCCTCTGTATGGCCCTCAGCAGCTCCTCTGTCCTCTCCTTGCCTACAGGGAAGAAGACAGAATGAGAACACCTGTCAGTCACACTAGAAAAAAGAACACATGAAAGTGACTGGCACCAGGAGCTGATAGAAACACAAGTCAGTAAAGGATTTGACAGAAGTAATGTCTTGACTGATATGAAAATATAATAGTGGCTTTTTTCAAATATTGTTGACATGTATGTACACATTGATAAATATATTGCGAAAATTCATGAATGTTTAACTGCTATATTTTCACTAGAAGGTGATGCACTGAAATAAAAATCTACCCTGTTGAAGTATGTTGTATTTCTGCATGGGGAATCACCAGAACAACTGTGACGGTAAACAGTAGGATGTGAGAAGATGTTAAAAACATTGCTACCTCTCCTCTGCTGCGGGGTGACATGGGAGAGGTTGAACATAAGGAGGAAATCTTTTTTCTCCTCCAATTTGGGGGATCTGTCCATCTGCTCAGCAGTGTAGGGGGTGGTTAGGGGAGGTGGGATTGCTGCAGGGGAGGAGGCCTTCCTCTTGCTCCGTACGGCCGGTGGAGAGAGGCTGCGCTCTCTTAGCATCCTCCTCCTTTTCCTCCTCTTGCGCTCAAGAAGCTCGTCACGATGAGCCGTCGTGGTCAGGCCACACACACGCAGAAAATCCACTTTCTTTGGAGAGCGAAAAGATTTGGATGGGTGAATCATCGATCATTCAAGTCAAGAGAAACATTTTGAGACCTTGGATATAAACATAAAAACAGTGGGTGTGCATGCCTGTGGGTGGCTGAGTGATTATTTGTGTTTGTGTACCTCAGATGATGTGTCCAGTTTGAGTGGGGGCTGTTCTGTCACTCTCCTGAGATGGGCTTTCACCTCCTCCTCATCGCTCTCATCGTACGACTCCTCCAGGTCATAGTAATAACCTTGGGAGAGCAGAGAAGGAGAGAAATTACCTTTCATTATAAAAAAAATAGCAGGCCAGTGGGCTAATCTTAGTTTTTAATGACACAAGGGTTACTCATTCAACCATTCACTGTAGTCACTGAATCTTTTCATCTTTTCCCCCCTCCCTTTCACTCTTATAATCAATGTGCCCTCTAGGCTCCACGCCTCTCTTATTTCTGCCCAACTCCCTCACCCCTTCTCCATTTATTCTCTCCATCACTCTCCTCACCTCCCTCCCTGGCCTCCCTCCTCCTCTTCTCCTCCAGGTCTAGCTTGCTGAGGAGCTGCCGGTGCTGCTGAAGAACCTCATCATACACCAGCATGCTGTTGGGCGCCTGACTCTGTTGCTCCCTCGCCGGAGAGGGAGAGGTTGGCTGGCACTGGCCCGCCAGCTCAGTTAAGGTACTGGGGATAGGCAGAGGCGCGCAGGACCTCTGGTGGAGGTTATTGAGGTGATGGCGGTGGTAGAGATTGTGGACGGGTCTGTCCTGCTCAGCCTTGTTCCAGGGGCCTGGCTCCTGCAGGCTATGTCCCCTCAATGATGGGTACCTCTCTGGGCCTTCTGCTCTTCTCCTGCCTCCTTCCTCCAGCTTTTCACCCCAACTCAGGGGTCTGTCAGCTCTGGTAAGGCCTGGAGGCGGTCGGCTTGGTGGTGTAGGAGGGTTGAATTTTCGACGGGAGTCTGTAGGGATGTCAACAAGGGAGGCTGGGTTCCAGAGAGTAGTTGGAGGGGCAGTGGGGTGAGGGGGAGCTTTTGGTGAGATAAGAGGAGGTGGAGCGCCTAGGCGCAGAGGTACGTCTTTGTTGCTTGTGTTGTGATGGACTGAGTTGGTCCTGTTTAGAAAAAAAAAGTCAGAATAAAAGTGTATTCTATTTGTCGTTTGACATTTCCATTAAATCTGTCTTGCCGAGGGAAGTATAAATCATTTTTTCAGGCTGATTTATTTGGCTTTCTCACCTGTGGCCATCTCTCCTTGACTCCGCCCCTTTCCCTGGTGACCTCAGGCCCAGCTCCAGTGGCCCCTCCCTCTCCTGCCCCTGTCTTCGTTGCCGTGCTAACCATCCCTCCTCATTGGCCCTCTGAGTCATCATGGCAGCTGCTAGTGCCCCATGGATCCCCCCAGCAGCAGCATGATGCTTCCCCATATGAGACGGCACCAAGCTGGGCACAGGGTGTGGGATGGAGCTCATGGAGGGGTGGAGCCCAGGCGGCAGGGACAGAGGTTTAGGTACTGGAAGACCTGGGTGGTCTGGTTCCTTGAGTTTATCTGGAGATATAGTGATCATGAGTTAGTTATTCTGTCTGTTATTTTGATACGGGTGGTCAAAATCACCAATAAAATGCAAAAAAAAGTCTGTGTGTGAATGTTATGGTATGTGCGTGTGTGTGTGTGCATGCGCATAGACGTGTGCACGTGGGTGTGTGTGTGTGTGTACCCATTTGT